>JAWPHD010011076.1:0-87182 GCA_037043455.1 Cyrtodaria siliqua
GGCACTAGAATTCGAAATAAAGCGAGCCTTATACGGATTTTTATGTAATTTAGGAATCCAGTACATAGTAGGCAGTTTATTTTGCTTATCGTTTACACCAGCCTTGAAAGTAGTGCACCGAGTGATATATGCAGAAACATCGTCCTCAGTAAAATTAATTGAGTATACGAATTGGTGCTGGTGAGTTCCAGAGATAAAACATTGACGTAATGTAGGCGTCAAACAATAATTACATTATTAGCTGCTTTATCTGCAGGAACTAAACTTTATTATGAAATTCCTGAATTCCCGATTTCAGTAGGAGTATTATGGACTATATCAAGGTCAGAAACTATTTTGTTGTAGTTGAAAATAATATTTCTAATAGGCGTTTTATACTTATAACAAATTACAGGAATTTTGGAATTTTTTAAATATTTTGGGATAAAATCAACTACATGAGTATCTCGAAAAATACTAGGCATGTCACTGAAATCAATACCTTTATTAATATATAGTAGTTTTAGAAAATGTCTGACGTGATCAGACTCCTTGTCAATATGGGGTCGGAGAACATGTTGTGTGTAGCTTTGAACTATGGAAGCAGTGTTATACAAGGGATTTGTACGAATGAAAATTTTGTCGGCTTCATCGATCAACTTTAGTGAAGAAATGGACAAAGAGTAAGCGGTGAAAGCATAGAGTGCTTTCCAGACTGTTGAAAAATAGTATGTAAATCATCAGCGACAGAAATAATTACATGCGATTTACGTTTGATGTTACCATTAAGCTAAGACCAGGAGACCTAGATTTACGCTTTCGAATAGAAATATAGAGAAAATGTCAATATTAGGATCTTTAGAAATATTTCCTTATTGATAAATATTGTCATTAAAGCCGAGTGGAGTTTATGTGTCTGTAACTTTTTCATCCACTGAAGTTCTGCAATATGTCTAGCTTTTATTTTAAAGCATTTAGTGGCATCATTATCAAAAAATATATATTCAACCGGTTGAACAGTTACGTTATTAAAAGTATGACCTGATTGACGAAAGTGTTGGTACAAGTAATTTTTTAACTTTTTAGCATTACTTCTATATATGTGTTTTCACGAAATCGAACTTTTAAGGATCGACCTGTTTGTCCAACATATTGTATACCGTATATAAATGACGTGAGATGTACGTCAATCAACATTTGAAGCTAGACATACATTAAACAATCTACCATTAACAGCTGATTTAATGGTGGACTTGCAAGATAAATAATTGCAACAACTGCACCTCTTAGCATTGCACTTATTAATAGAGGGAAACACCCTGCGTCTTGAATGAACTAAATAATTTCTGAAAGGAGACTTTATATTGTATTTCCTCAAAACAGGTGATCCTAGAGGAGTTACGGAAACTTTTGAGCCATTATTAAATATCCTAGTAATATTATTAGAAGGAACATGAAACACGGTTGCCGAATAAAGATTTAAAGATGTAAGGCGTACATATGGTTTAGTTCTAAGAAATGAAGAGTTATTTTGTGGAATTTGTATTGATGACGCAGAGTGTAACCGTAGAGGTGAAGGATTTGTTTTCAGAGTACACATACATTATTCTTCAAAGCGTAAAAGATAAACTTTCCCGAAACAACCAATTACTATGTGACGTGTGTCCATGAACACAAGATGACTGCGAATAATAAGAGTGTCTGTTTTGGTCGCCTACAAGTCTATCAGATAATAAGCAATTACTGCCCAGTGTCAAACTGACATCACTAGGCCCCTGGTAATGTTCTTTCGTTTAACAAGAGCGTGAAATGATTTGTTATTTCTTGAACTATAATTTCGGTTATGTGTTTATAGTTCAGAAGATATCTAGTTTCACGCTGTTGCAAACACCTTCGGCAGATGGAGCGCAAAACCATATCAGCTCATTATAATCGGAGTATTATAGTAGACTGTTCTAGAGGCTTGTATTAACCTGAAGTGGACATGACATTTTATCTGCAGGATCTCACGAGAGATTTTAGCCTGGCGTGTAATCCTGCTGATATGGCATATCCAGAAGAAGTGACGCAAGCTTCCAGAACCACGAATACGCTTATTATAACACACGTGCAATAACTCTACTTTTGTCATATTTGTATTCAATAAAATCTATATATTATGTGTTTATGCAATAAGTCAATATTTTTTATTCTTTTATTCGGGGGCTAGTGTGTCCCACTGTATAGCGCGTTGGACTTGGAATCCAGAGGAATCGGGTTCGAGCCTTACCGGCGCCGTTGAGTTTCGGGGCCTGCAAGCCTCGTCCGTTGAATGGGAAAATTTCGGGCGGTCCTGTATCTGGAAGTATAGTAGGTAATACACGCCGACAATTTGCGAATCAATTCTTATATTTACATAAATGTCCAATTGTTATAGTACCATAAATAACGTACCTTGGGAGGTTAGTCATGGTAAATACGTGAAAGGAAGATACATATCGTCAGTGTATTTTCAAACCGTGGATTGAGGTATAGCGGATGTGTGCACAGTCAGATCCGCCTACCACAACAGATGCGCGCACAGTTAACTCCGCCTACTGCCTGGATACTTGCATAGTTATTACCGCCTACTGATAAATGACACTTGTTTTAATACATATGCTATTTTTGCTAATTTGTAAATGTCGCTGTTTTAATAATTTTTATAACAAACTACCCACTAAAAGGGCAGTTTGTTAAGTTTGAAAGACACACACCTTGTAATAGTCACGAATGAAATGCGAATTTCCTCATCTATTTAAATAAATAGTTTGCATATTTCGCTGATGACTGACGTAAATATAGTTATTGGCCCAATTGACCTTGACAACCCTAATACATTTATAATACCCAAACCGTATGTGTAATTTAGATGCTATATTTTGAGCGGTATTAGCACGGCACTATTTATCTAAAGCATAATGCTGAAATGTTATTAAATCATCATCCGTAGTAAAATATTATGTTTACATGTTATTTTAGCGTAGCAACTCCGGCTTAGGGTTTGGTGAATTTCGCCCGTCCGTCAACAACTCCGTTTAGCTGTTGCGTTTATTAATTTTCTCAGGAACTACTTGATGGATGTTAATGAAAGTTCTTATGATGACAGCGCATACATAGAACATTGTTATAACAAACGTTCATGTCACCCTTTATAAGGTCATGGACATTGTTACTAAAAAAAAATAAGGGGTGGGGGGAAACAGTTTCTACATAAAAACAAAGCTTTTTGCTCAAAATTCAGTTTTTTTGTAGAAGTTCAGAGCACAAGAACAATACTTATATCTTCATTCAAATTAGAGTGTTTTCTCCTTGTAATATTATACGTATAACTATTGTCCGTTGCATTTCCATTTGTAATGTTATACGTATAACCATTGTCCGTTGTATTTCCCTTTGTAGTGCTATACGTATAACTGTTGTCCTTTGCATTTCCTTTTGTAGTGTTATACGTATAACTTTTGTCCGTTGCATTTCCCTTTGTAGTGTTATATGTATATTGTCCGTTGCATTTCTCTTTGTAATGTTATACGTATAACTATCGTCCTCTGCATTTCCCTTTGTAATATTATACGTATAACTATTGTCCGTTGCATTTCCCTTTGTAATGGTATTCGTATAACTATTGTCAGTTGCATTTCCCTTTGTAATGTTATACGTAGAACTATTGTCCGTTCCATTTCCCTTTGTAATGTTATACGTATAACTATTGTCCGTTGCATTTCCCTTTGTAATGGTATTCGTATAACTATTGTCAGTTGCAGTTCCCTTTGTAATGTTATACGTATAACTATTGTCCGTTGCATTTCCCTTTGTAATGGTATTCGTATAACTATTGTCAGTTCCATTTCCCTTTGTAATGTTATACGTAGAACTATTGTCCGTTGCATTTGCCTTTGTAATGTTATACGTAGAACTATTGTCCGCTGCTTTTCCCTTTGTAATATTATACGTATAACTATTGTCCGTTGCATTTCCCTTTGTAATGGTATACGTATAACTATTGTCCGTTGCATTTCCTTTTGTAGTGTTATACGTATAACTATTGTCCGTTGCATTTCCCTGTGTAATGGTATTCGTATAACTATTGTCAGTTGCATTTCCCTTTGTAATGTTATACGTAGAACTATTGTCCGTTGCATTTGCCTTTGTAATGTTATACGTAGAACTATTGTCCGCTGCTTTTCCCTTTGTAATATTATACGTATAACTATTGTCAGTTGCATTTCCCTTTGTAATGTTATACGTATAACTATTGTCCGTTGCATTTCCCTTTATAGTGTTATACGTATAACTATTGTCCGTTGCATTTCCCTTTGTAGTGTTATACGTATAACTAATGTCCGTTGCTTTTCCTTTGAAATGTTATACGTAAAGCTATTGTCCGTTGCATTTCCCTTTGTAGTGTTATACGTATAACTAATGTCCGTTGCTTTTCCTTTGTAGTGTTATACGTAAAGCTATTGTCCGTTGCATAACTTGAAAACTACTAATATGACTGGAATGAAACTTCACATAATCACAGAGGACAATGCGAGTAAATGCACAGCGCAAGAACCATAGGTCTTATTCATTCAAATTAGAGATATTTCGCTTTGTAGTATTGTACTTTGAATTCGTGTCCATAGCATAACTAGAAAGTGGATGTGAAGAGCAAACGAACCCTTACTTTAACTTTAAATAGGTTGATTAAAGACAGATAGGTTGATTAAAGACAGATAGTGTCCTGCTCTCACGCTTATATTTATTTATTTTCACATTTTGTCGAGAATGTCAAGGATATTGCCATTGCTCATTTAATTGATAGGCAACAATATGTTATTGTGCTTGACATGTGTCTAATAATATCATTCATATCATATAATAACACACCATAAGTTAATTATTGGTTATCGTTGTATACGCATTCATTCACACAAAGCATCCGCTTCCGGGAGCATCCATTGGTGCTGCCGATATTCTTGTCACGTAAAGGTTCAGAGGTTCGTATCGAAATAAAAATAACACATACAATGAAGTACATTCGGCTAAAAACGTATAGCAGCTCTTTCAACTCCATTTCGCGATCCGGCATGTGTACCTTTAAGGGAACTTGAGGCGGATATGGAAGAATAATGGGTGTCGCTCCAAATACCAGTTCAACCACCATAATGTGTGCTCAGTTGCGTATTCAATATACATATACACTAAACTAGGCCCCATATTATATTTCATTTAATTATTGTTAATGAAATACCTTGGTCGGGAAAACTCGGCGACTCCGCACATTTTTGGTGCATTAATCATTAATATTAATTCATATGATGCCGTAATAAACTTAAAGTTTTGTTTTGTGATCTAAATGCACATTGATTTAACCCTTAACCTGCTACATATATATAATGGACTGTTCTTATTTTGAATTAAGACCATTCCATTTATGTGACAAATGGGTGTTTTGGTGAAAATGATCAGCAGCCGGACATTGTAAAGCCTTATCAGCCTGCGAGTTACCCTCGAGTAACTCGCAGGCTGATCTAGTTTTACAATGGACGCAAAGGCTATTATAGTTAATATGTTCAGATGCTAGCAATATGAACCCCATATGAATTAAATAGAGAATAATAAATGGGTATTTTCATATCACACCCTATATCAGGCCTGAGACGCCATATCAGCCCGATAGCTTTAGCTCGAGGGCTGATATGGGTCGAGAGCCTGATATAGGGTGTGATATGAAAATACACATTTTTTATTCTATTTATCATATACTTGAGCTTTGTCGAAATTTCATCTTCAGCTCACTCACTACGCTGTTTTCCAGGGAGAAAAAAAAGTTTAGATCTAGTCCATTCTGATGTGCTCAAGTGGTACACAACATTTATTTTTGTCCGAAATCTTAACTTATTGAAAATGAATTCCATTGAATTTGAACTTTTCTAATCAAGGTGAATTGTCATAAGTGGTTATTTTATCCACGGATAATGATTCTATAGCCAATAATCTGCCGCGAAAACAGGATGGAAATAACTAATGAAACGCAAACGACAAACAATACCCATGACAAATCGTATACAATCTTAACTAATCGGTTATTTCCGTATCACTCCGGTAAAAGGATCGAGATGACCATTCGGTTATTTCCGTGATATGACATTTTTTCACCCTATATTTCACGCGTGTGATAAAGCTTTATTGCCCGGTAACGAAATCCTGATCGTTATGACTATCTAGGCCTGTCTATGTTGTATCGTATATTCAAAAACAACATATTTATAGGGAAGTATATGATAAAATTGATGATTAAACAACAAAAATAAACTGAGTCGTCTTATTAAAGTTATTTCCAGTACGAGCATGTTCTTAATAATTATTTAGCCGAACTTAATATGAAGCACGTACAGTATGAAGTTTTCTCTTGTATTTGTATTGGCATCAATTACTTTGCCAGGAGGTGTAGTGTATACATGCATGATGTGTGGGAACTGGATCCTTATGTATTAGTTATTGATGTGTGTTTGTTGTACAGTTTCTAAATATGTTGAATTAGTTGGCTGTTACTATCATGCGCATATGGGCCTTGAGTAATAAAACTTGGAAAATAAAAGAAAAACTGAAACTGATGCATGAGTATGCTGCTGACATATACGTTGTGTATCTGATTGTTACCTGTATATCTAAATTGTACAAGTATTCATGAATGTGTCTGCATTGTTGCATGTTTATTATTGATTTGGCCTTGAAGAAAGTTAAACATAGTATAGCTGTAAACATGTTTACAATGTATATGCAAATTATTGATGCAAATTCATTTATGATGATGTGGACTGTTGTCATTGGACTATTTTATGCAAATTCATTTGTGATGAAATTTTGACTATTCGTATTGGATTGTTTTAGTGGGAAAGCCTTCAAAAACTGTCTGTCACACTATATAAACAAACTCTTGGAGGTGAGTTGAGATCAGTTTCAGATTCTTTATTAAAGGTAATTTAGATTTGGATGCTTTTATAAAATATATTTGTGAGAGGATTTACTTATTATAATAACAGGGAAATTAGATATTTGGACTAAACTGAAAATATATGGAAATAATTGGAAATGAATTTAGACTTAAAGAGACACTTACTGTTTTGGATTAAAGAGACACTTGCTGTTTTGATTAAACAGACACTTGCTGTTTTGGGTTAAAGAGACGCTTACTGTTTTGGATTAAAGAGAAACTTACTTTTTTGGATTAAAAAGACACTTACTGTTTTTGGATTAAAGAGACACTTGCTAATGAATTAAATGAACATAGGATAATTTTATTTAGACTTAATTAAAAAAATTGACATTAATGAAAAACTAGATTTCTGCATTCTGTAAGCGAATATTTGATGTAAAATAGATTTGTTAATTGTATTTTTGTGTTGCTGGTTTTGCTTCCTTTCTTGTTATATTTTACTCGTAACACTGATATCGAATTGCTTATTATCTTCTGACAAAAGAAAAAATGCATCTTCTTAACCTCGAACAAGTATCCTCATATATTTTTTTTCTGGAAACAAATCTGCAAGTGTTGAAGCTCTTCCGTGATAAGGATGACCACAATCTGACTTCTACAGTGACGTGATTTACAAACTTCGAAGGATCATATGGGTCATGTTCACTTTCCGACAATCTGTACACTGGCACTTGAGTCGCAAATATTGTAAACAAAAAAATAAAAATAAATACGATACCCTACTATCTATAGGCTATAACACATGGTAAGGATGCTCGTTTGACTTCTTGTTGACCAACCTCGTTTCGAAGTCTGTATCTTTGTCAAATTTGTTAAATGGATCTGATTAACATTTATCACAGTATATTCACAGTTCATATAAAAAAGCAATCTGTGGGGAGGAATTCAAGTAAAATCTCCGATTGCTACCATTACAATATGTCATATTTGTGTTCTGGCTGTACTCAAAGAAGTGATCCGATTGCTGCTCGAAGTTACCCGTGAGGGTGTGCAGCAGAATAGACAGACAGACAGACAGACAGACAAGACAGACAGACAGACAGACAGACAGACAAGACAGACAGACAGACAGACAGACAGACAGACAGACAGACAGACAGACAGACAGACAGACAGACAGACAGACAGACAGACAGACAGATAGATAGATAGATAGATAGATAGATAGATAGATAGATAGATAGATAGATAGATAGATAGATAGATAGATAGATAGATAGATAGATAGATAGATAGATAGATAGATAGATAGATAGATAGATAGATAGATAGATAGATAGATAGATAGATAGATAGATGGGTTTTGGGTGGGTGGATGGGTTGGTGGATAGATAGATAGATAGATAATATGTGTGACTCAAGTGCCAGTGGCTGGGTGGGTGGGTGGATAGATAATATTTGCGACTCAAGTGCCAGTGGGTGGGTGGATAGATAATATTTGCGACTCAAGTGCCAGTGAATCTGTTAGAACTTGTTAGAACGTTTATCAGTTGCTATGATTCATTCAGAGAAATCCGACTATCTATATACAGGCAGGGCCATTCACATTTATTGATAGACCCTGATTCAGGTATATTGCCTGATGTATCAATATTCAAGTAGATCTATATTTCATTTATAATGTTTTTCTCCATTGTATAAAATCACAGATCTAACAACAGATCTGTTATTCTTCGCTAATTGTTCAATGTTAGATTCTAAGAATCTTAGACCATCGGACGATTTCCTTCCAGACCTGCACCACCAAACCACCTCTGGTTTATTTAAGGTTATATTTAATGTTTCTGTGATTAAATAATTCCCTTTGCTGTCGGTCAATATAAAGAGTTTATTTGTGGATGGCTGAAGCCCTTGCCCAGGATTCTCCTGCAAATATTTATGTATTTTTCCTATCTCTGTTGACATAGTATAGCATACCAGTCAATGACTTTTAGATTGTAATTTTTAGATTTGTTATAAATTTGATCATAACTGGCGAGCGGTCCGACGTGACTCAAATTAATGTGTTGATAATTATAATGTGCATTATGTATTAAAAATAGGTTTCCATTATTCCAGGGAGTAAGTATACAGGGAGGAGAAACGGGTTCATAAACGCTCTAGTTTATCGATTTATGTTGTCGCGCTAGAACGCCGCCATTTACTATTTTATCGATACAGGTAAATCGATCGTAAGCGCGTTACATTTTAAAAGTTAAAATGTCAGCCAACATCTCAAATTAGGCAGTTTTTACAGCCTCTTTACGGCTTTCTGTTACAATCAACATCACGAAATTACCTTCTTGACAAAGATAAATACGCCTGCTATTCACTTTTTGTTATTATTAATGCCTAATGTAACCCATACTTCGTATCTCGTTTGCAATAGCTGCACACCATTTTTAATTTGAAAAAAATCAAATTTTAGCTGATATCTCAAAAGGCACATTTTCATCACCTTTTTAGGCATTGTCTTATAATCACCACCATAAAATTACCTTCTTGACAAAGATAAATATGTCTACTTTTCACTTTTTGTTATTATTAATGCCTAATATAACCCGTAGTCTTCGTATCTCGTTTGAAATAGCTGCACACCATTTTTAATTTGAAAAATTTAAAATTTCAGCTGATATCTCAAAAGGCACATTTTCATCACCTATTTTTAGGCTTTGTCATATAACACCACCATGAAATTACCTTCTTGACAAAGATAAATATGTCTACTATTCACTTTTTGTTATTATTAATGCCTAATATAACCCATACTTCGTATCTCGTTTGCAATATCTGCACACCATTTTTAATTTGAAAAATTTCAAATTTCAGCCGATATCTCAAAAGGCACATTTTCATCACCTCTTTTTAGGCTTTGTCTTATAATCACCACCATGAAATTTCGTTCTTGACAAAGATAAATATGTCTACTATTCACTTTTTGTTATTATTAATGCCTAAATAACCCGTAGTCTCGTATCTCGTTTGCAATAGCTATACACTGTCACCATTTTTTTGGCGCAAAGTGGCGCCATCGATCTTTCTTACACGAAACCGTCTGGTAAAATGTGCTTTTATACATGCAAACAAATACATGCTCTGTATCAGAGGACACAATGTGAATAAATAATACTTATGTTTACATTTCGCACCTTTATTGAGTTTGTAAATGTAATAATTTATAAGAATTTGCTGTCTTTCACACACGCGTGAAACAACCGGAAGTAGTCATTTTCACGCAGTAGTGAAACACGCGCGACATCATAAAACGGCAAAACGATCCGTTTCTCCTCCCTGTACACTTACTTCTTGATTATTCGAACTTTAATTACTGTTGTTGAAATAGTTTGGTCTGGAAAACTGGCTACTTTTTTTTGTTTAAATCTTTATTATTATTCACATATTATTAGTATTTAAATGACGTTTTAAGCTCATAATTTTTGTGATTGAAGTAATTTAATATTTGATTATACATGTATGTAAAATTGTTAGCAAAAAAAACCAGTAGAATTTAGCAAGAGAACCCGATGAGTCGCCAAGTTTTCCAGGTCAAACATTTTCATAAACAATTATTTAACCAAAGTAACATACGACTAAATATAATGCATATGAATGTTAAAGAAACTGACGCATATTATTAGGGTTTTCATTTGTATTTGAACCAATATCTCTTCCAGATTGCCTCCAGTGCCTTTAAAATTAATAATAAATTGTGTTTACTGCTTTATATATCGTATACTAGTGGCACTCTTGAGGTCACTCTTCATGACAATCATTGAGAAATCAGAGACAACAAATTTTCTAATAAATTTGAAAAATATAGAAATTTGTCTTGAGTTAATAAAGCTTCTGGTATCTGTAGTACACAATAAAAACATTTACAATAAGTATGCAATACATACATGCAATATATTATATAGTTCCTACTCCCTATACAATACATACATGCAATATATTATATAGTTCCTACTCCCTATACAATACATACATGCAATATATTATATAGTTCCTACTCCCTATACAATACATACATGCAATATATTATATAGTTCCTACTCCCTATACAATACATACATGCAATATATTATATAGTTCCTACTCCCTATACAATACATACATGCAATATATTATATTGTTCCTACTCCCTAAACAATTTTTTTTTCATAAACATTAATCATTGTACATTGTAACACATGTGATAAGAGTTAAATAATGAAACCTTATAGCTCTGGACTCGTACAGAATTCAGTATTGAACCTTACCTGTAAAATAACATTCTATTTTTTAAAACAAAAACATGTACATGTAATCAGTGTACAAATACTTTAAAGCAAGTTATTTGTTTTACACGTTATTTCTGTTTACAGTCTCGCAGTACAGACAAGGCAGTAGCGCAGAAGCAAAATCTGAAGAGCAACCATCTGGAGTCGATGAACACAGTTTTAAAACAATATTTACAGACACTTTGGAAACATCTTTGACAAACATCATTGAAAACAGGTTCAGGCAGATAAAAACTTCTATTCATGGAAAGGGTATTATTACAATATCATTATTGGCCAGTGCTGAAAAAGCAAGCCAGATGAACAGTATACTTAACTCCCTGTAGCATAGACCGGACGTGAACTACATTTCGCCCAAAGTAGGTCACTGCAATCTGTAATTTTGCGCATAATGTTACAGTTAGATGTATATAAGGAAAATCTAAATAAATGGAAGTCGGATGGGTGGACGCACATACTTCCAGACGACATTATGATCGCTATGTCGAGAGTTGTAAACAGGCTCTACAAAAATCGGTATCGTAACACATATATATAAAATAAACTAGAGCCAGTTTGATAGCGCGCCAATTCCAATGCATTCTTTACATACATTAAAATGGTAAGCAAATACCGCACATGTTCACCCCTTTGACCCTGTTCCTAAATCTAGGGGTAACCCAGTCTGTGTTGATTATTCTGTGGTACTCAGAACATCAGAACATCGACAATTTATAACTTTCACATTTGTTCAGCTTCCGGTAGGTCGAGTAGGTGAAAATAAAAGGGTTTACTCGGACTTTATCCTCAATCTCTATATGAAAAATTAAAATATTAGACCATGATTTATATTAAATGTATCTGTATTGGTGTTTTAAAATCAGACAACACCAAAAGAAGATACATAGATGTGCACAAAAAAACAAAGCTTTGATTTTATTATCACTACAAACTAGTTTTATAATGGGATAAGTCAGTTGAGCACCAGCGATAAACACCAAGTGTACCCCCTACCCGAATGTGGAATTGATCACTGATTGGTCAAATTATTTTGATGATGTCATGTGAAAGTTATGAATACTATCACAGATCTAACATTAACATTAATATTTCTGTGATAAAATGCAATATTTCACGCGCGAGTCGTTTTCTCTTTTTCATTATACTTTGTTTCTTCTCCTTCTTGGTTTGTGGCGATCTTTTGGGTAAATTTAAATTACTCTTCATTTTAAAGGTTTCAACAAAAATAATAAATAAAACGTGTTTATTTTTTATATGCTAATATTTAAGGTAAAACCATAAAAAAAAGGTTAAATTTGTATATGATGAATAGCAAACATCACGTACTGAATCTGTTTAATTATTTATGTCATATATAGACACACGAAGATCCGTAATTAATAATATTAATATAAAGTGACTATACTTTTGGGTAGTCTCAAGTTCGGATAAATTATAGCACATTTTCGTGATGTCTTATGCAAAACTATAGTAGTAATAAGAGTTTGTAGAGCATCTTCGCGAGTTGACATATTTTTCACTTTCAGTAGTTTTATCAGTTATTTTTCAAAAAGAATTATGGATTCAGAACCACTTGAGTCTTGTAATTTGCATACATGTACGGTAAAGTCATAACGTTAGTCCCACCGCAACTCGAGTACTGCTCCACTGTCTGTTGTCAGCAGAATGAATGCTACATTACCCAGATTAAAACAACACTAGGTAAAGCAGGACAAGTGTCGAAGACAGAAGGGCTCCACACACTGAACTGGAGAAGACTTCACCATTGACCTGTACATAGTAGTGAAGTAAACCAAGGGGTAAAATTGCAGCCGATACGGGACTCAAACCTGGAACACCTTGCTTACCAAGCAAGTGCTCTAACAACTGAGTTAACCCGGCCATCGGTAGCCAATATTACACTCCTCTCCCTTTTAAGAGCTTATCCAGCTCTTCCACTCTTTCCAGAACCTCGATGCGGCTATCCCACGTTCACCAAATTATCTTCTTTGACAATGAAATAAACCAAGCCGGTACATAAATTGGACCCGGGGCCCCTCACAGGGCAAATTGTTAACCGAGGCATTGGGTACCCAATATCACTACACTAGGCTCTCTCTTTACTACAAGATCACGCAACAGGTCGTGTAGCTGT
Source organism: Cyrtodaria siliqua (assembly GCA_037043455.1). Taxonomy (NCBI): domain Eukaryota; kingdom Metazoa; phylum Mollusca; class Bivalvia; order Adapedonta; family Hiatellidae; genus Cyrtodaria; species Cyrtodaria siliqua. The sequence goes on from JAWPHD010011076.1 coordinate 13,376, forward strand.
AATCCCACTTGAAGACTACTTGATACTGACAAACAGACAGTCCAGACACCTACAAGTCAACCAATGCAGTTTTGAGCAATAGGTACAACATGTGACTACTACAATTTCAAATATGCATTCTTTCCCAGAGCAATAGTTCACTGGTTATGTCCTTCATGTACTCACAGATGTCCCCACCCTACCCAAATTAGAGCTGCAGTTAGCAGAGTGGAACATGCCTCACCATAACTTGATAAGTGGTCCCAAATATATATTTATGTTTAACCTTACTTACCATATTTGTACTGCTTTTAGTCTACTAACATGTCTATGTCAGAATACATATCCTGAGATAGATGCGCGAAATTCCTTGGTCCCCAGCAGGGTTTTTAAATCAACGAAAAGAAAGAAAGAAACGATGACCCAAATGTGAAGGGATTGATCTTTATTATTATTTGTATTAAAAGATGTTCTGTTGCTGTATTCCAATGAAAAATAACCAATATGCAATGTAGGGCATCCATGATCCATTCACAGTTTTCCAAGTAATTTATTTATTTTGAGATATCAAATCTTGATCATGTTGATATCTTATTTCAAATAATATTAGTTTTTTTCTTTCAGTGAGTTACTGTGATGTACAAGAAAATTGTAACAAAAGGCCACCTGGACTTTTGCTACTTAAAAATCAGATTGTAAGTACATATACTCCTATGATGGGGACTGTGTTGATACTGGTAAATAAAAAAGAAAAGAAATTAAAATCAGGAAATAACGTTATTTTGATTATATATATCATGTTCATAGCTGCTGCTCATTTGCTGAAATTGTATAACTGTGAATTAACTGATACTGGTATAATTGTTCCTGACTGTGAATTAACTAATACTGGTATAAATGTTCCTGACTGTGCATTAACTGATACTGGTATAAATGTTCCTGACTGTGAATTAACTGATACTGGTATAAATGTTCCTGACTGTGAATTAACTAATACTGGTATAAATGTTCCTGACTGTGCATTAACTGATACTGGTATAAATGTTCCTGACTGTGAATTAACTGATACTGGTATAAATGTTCCTGACTGTGAATTAACTGATACTGGTATAAATTTTCCTGACTGTGAATTAACTAATACTGGTATAAATGTTCCTGACTGTGCATTAACTGATACTGGTATAAATGTTCCTGACTGTGAATTAACTGATACTGGTATAAATGTTCCTGACTGTGAATTTACTAATACTGGTATAAATGTTCCTGACTGTGCATTAACTGATACTGGTATAAATGTTCCTGACTGTGAATTAACTGATACTGGTATAAATGTTCCTAACTGTGAATTAACTGATACTGGTATAAATGTTCCTGACTGTGAATTAACTGATACGTACTGGTATAAATGTTCCTGACTGTGAATTAACTGATACTGGTATAAATGTTCCTGACTGTGAATTAACTGATACTGGTATAAATGTTCCTGACTGTGAATTAACTGATACTGGTATAAATGTTCCTGACTGTGAATTAACTAATACTGGTATAAATGTTCCTGACTGTGCATTAACTGATACTGGTATAAATGTTCCTGACTGTGAATTAACTGATACTGGTATAAATGTTCCTGACTGTGAATTAACTAATACTGGTATAAATGTTCCTGACTGTGCATTAACTGATACTGGTATAAATGTTCCTGACTGTGAATTAACTGATACTGGTATAAATGTTCCTGACTGTGAATTAACTGATACTGGTATAAATGTTCCTGACTGTGAATTAACTGATACGTACTGGTATAAATGTTCTTGACTGTGAATTAACTGATACTGGTATAAATGTTCCTGACTGTGAATTAACTGATACTGGTATAAATGTTCCTGACTGTGAATTAACTGATACGTACTGGTATAAATGTTCCTGACTGTGAATTAACTGATACTGGTATAAATGTTCCTGACTGTGAATTAACTGATACTGGTATAAATGTTCCTGACTGTGAATTAACTGATACTGGTATAAATGTTCCTGACTGTGAATTAACTGATACTGGTATAAATGTTCCTGACTGTGAATTAACTGATACTGGTATAAATGTTCCTGACTGTGAATTAACTAATACTGGTATAAATGTTCCTGACTGTGCATTAACTGATACTGGTATAAATGTTCCTGTCTGTGAATTAACTGATACTGGTATAAATGTTCCTGACTGTGAATTAACTGATACTGGTATAAATGTTCCTGACTGTGAATTAACTGATACTGGTATAAATGTTCCTGACTGTGATTTAACTGATACTGGTATAAATGTTCCTGACTGAATTAACTGATACTGGTATAAATGTCCCTGACTGTGCATTAACTGATACTGGTATAAATGTTCCTGACTGTGAATTAACTAATACTGGTATAAATGTTCCTGACTGTGAATTAACTGATACTGGTATAAATGTTCCTGACTGTGAATTAACTGATACTGGTATAAATGTTCCTGACTGTGCATTAACTGATACTGGTATAAATGTTCCTGACTGTGCATTAACTGATACTGGTATAAATGTTCCTGACTGTGCATTAACTGATACTGGTATAAATGTTCCTGACTGTGAATTAACTGATACTGGTATAAATGTTCCTGACTGTGAATTAACTGATACTGGTATAAATGTTCCTGACTGTGCATTAACTGATACTGGTTTATATAACACTCTCTAACACTCCCAATTATCTGACTGAACTTCTGATTAGCGGGTAAGCACCATTAGAACTAACCCTGTCATTTTATGACACTATCTTATTTAATATTTATCTCATTTAATATTGGCCAATAATTTGCTACTATTTCAAGATACTGTGATAAACCATGTTATTGTAATTTACTGCTTTGACAATTGAGTTGTTTTTTCCATAAATGGATGCAAACAGGAATTCTCACCATTTTTATTTTATGTTTACACATATTTTAAGCTGTTTCTTCTACAATTTATCCATTTTAATTTTAAAACAGGATGACGGGGCCATTTTTAAGGTAGTATAGGGTTCCCCGAAAGGTGTAACACGCCCATTGATTGTTGCATTGAGTTGTGTGTGAATTAAAATTTAAATGCCATGTTGTCATTCATATCTAGACCCAAATTAAAAATGAATAACTTACATTCTCATCGCAAATGACACATACCGGGTATGCTGCCTAAAAATCCACAGAAAAATAGGGGTCATGTATCTTCTAAGAAAGAACTTGTATCATGAATGAATGGTCCCTTTAAAAACATTAACACTGAGATGCCATAATATTGTATTCATACACTCATTTCCCTATAACCAAAATAAATTAAAAACTCACAATTTTAACATGACAATGCTTGAAAAATGTAACAAATAGATCAACAAAGTGATATAAACCAAAAATAGCACTTTAAATTAGTGAAAATGTCTTTTTTGACAAAAAGAAATGCAAAATTATTTATTGACGCCATTATGCGACTACCCCAGGCCGACACTTCCTGTGTTGCAGTGGGTGTGCTACACCTAAACGTATCATTTATTTAATATACCTTTAAATATCTAACAGTTTAAATAATGAAAATAACAAAATGTGCTACATGTACTATATGTTTCATGTGTTTATGTTTACCAGGGATTTTGAAGATAGCACGACAGGCCAAGACATAGATGTTGTTTTATTCAAGCATATCATCGTCCAGGCAGTCACCAGCCTCTTTGGATTGGTAAGTTATAATTATTAAAGTAGCTATCCCGCCAACAACCGCAAATTTTACAACAGATGTACACCGTTTCTAAACCTACTGATGACCAGGTATATATATAACTTACATATTTTTAGAATCCAATCTCTGTGGACACAATATGAACAGCTTTAACCAGCCAGACCAAACGCCAAAACTAGAATGTCAAATTAAGAGTTAAAACCCGTAAATAAACTTATACTTTTAATCGGCACATATACATTATTATATGAATGGTTTTTCGTGTAATTTTGCCGTTATTTGGAGGGTTAGTTTCTTTAAACTATGCCACCACTTTAAATATCAGCTTGGTGTAAAATTTAATTAATGTAATTAATATAAAATTAACAGAAAAAAAGAAAAGAAATAGTTGTTAAAATGTACCAAGACAGATGTTAAGACTTGGCAGAATTTTCTTTTTATATCCGTCTGTTTAATAATAAAAAATACCCGACTGAAAGGCAATCAAAATTAACTCCTGCATTTTTAATTCTTTTGACTATTTCTAATCAATGTGTTTAAGAAAACAAAAACATTTCAAACCACACAATTGGAGCTTAACATACCCATATTATTATTTTATTATTAGGTACTATTAGGCATCACAATGGCAAGGTTGTGAAAATGTTAACATTTGGGTTTTAATCATTTCTAAGATGCTTACCTTATAATCCCTAATAAACGCCCCTCCCCGCCATTTTTTCAGGAATAATTCACCATATCTGTGAATAAGCCCTCCAGGCTACAGAGTCATTGGTGTGTTTGTTTGGATGTGTTTTACTTTAATTTTAGCACATTGTAGGACGAAGGCTCAAGGTGATCTATTGTGATCACTCTTTGTCCATCGTCCGTCATCGTTAACATTTTCTTTCAAACAACTTCTTCTTAGAAACCGCATGGCCACTTTTGACCATACTTCACATGGATGATCCTTAGATGAATGCTTTTTAGATTTATCCTGCATGTTTTTACATAGGCTTACATAAGGAAAGACTTGAAAACATCTTCAATCAGCATATGCGAGACGACACTTTTTTTCATCATTGCAAATATCCTCAGGTGTTTGATTTAGGGCCATATTGGCCCTCTTGTTTTGTGATAGAGGCATGCCACCCTAGTTTTTCTGGGTAGAACCAGTATTGTATCGCGCCATCCGTAAGAAATGACACTCTCACAGAAGTTGAGCTCCAGTAGGATTCTAACCCACAGCGGTGTGCGCAACATCGTTAATCGAAGCAACCAGGTATTTAATGCATATTGTACATTATAAAATTTCCTGTGTCTAAATGCAGTGTTTTTCTGTTTCATTATACAGGCAGGTGCGAGCAGTGATTTTGATATACTGAAGTATGAGCCCACAGATAGATCAGCAACCGTGAAGATTCAACACCAGTAAGTGCACGTGGTAATGATCATAGTTTCTAATGTTTTCTTATGTTCGGCAGCTCATCATCTCGTAGTTTAGTTAATAAATAATATATTTCCAGCGGGTTTATATTGTCACAGATAAATACCTGGAGGGCGGGACATGGAGATCATCGATACCCAGGTCCATCGGTTTCGATGTGTGTCAAGTCCCAAACACAAGGTTTTGATCTCAAACTTATAAACTGGCTGGAAATATTGTATTTATTATCTGAGATGGACTTTCATGTATCATGATATACAATTTGTTGAGAGATTGAACAAAATGCAAACAAATTCTCACAACTTACATTTTATGCCCATTTTATGCCCATCTCTCAACATCAAACAAGAGAAATATGCAGCTTTATCTTATTTAATAGACTAGAATATTTTATTGTAATATTCAAAACAATGTGAACATGACAATGGACAAAAGGAAATCAAATCATGTAATAGCAATTAAAATAACGTATGGATTACATATAGGTAAAACTTCAGATTTTAGGTTATCATTATAAATGATACCCATGTACTGAGGGCCTGCTCAAGACACTCCCAAGTTGACTTGATGCACATATGGGTTAAACATGTCTTGCACCGATCCCTCCATATGCTCATTCTGGGTAGTGTGCATTTGCTCATGCATGCTACACATGCACCCACCCACACATATGCATATACATAAATACAAACACATGTACATATACACATACATACATGTACATATAAACATACACATAAGTACACACATACAAATGCTAATGGTCTTATATTTAATTGTGTTGCTGGAACATAGCGTCGCTTTAAACAGCGCATTCCATTGCAGTATTGTTATGCATCTTCTGACCCTTAAAAGGACGTCTAAACGGTTTACACGGGATTTTCCGCTATATATAGTATGTGTAATATGCTGCTGTTAATTGAATGGTACATGGCTACGTTGGACCTTTTCTTTCGGAAAAAAATACTAAAACAACACATAACACAGCTATTAGTATTCCTTTAAAGTTTCATTATTGACAGAGTACGCGTTTGGCTCAAGCATGTGAGCAAACTTAGGATGCAAAATTTTGCAAACTCTTTACGTTAAAAACAGTACTGAACTGGCTCAGTTATTCAAAGCGCAACTTCAACATTTATGAAGTTACAAGGTGTAGTGTGATTAAAACGTCTATAACATCACAGTTGTGTCATTTCTCTAATTAACTGGAACTTTCGTTTTACAAAGCATCTTGGTATTTCTTTGGAATATTTACATGTGGAATTAAGTGTGCAGTATATACAATATACTGTGAAATCATTAATATTCGTGGGGGATTTTATTTCCTGGATTTTGAGGTCGACCCGAACCATGAAATCAAATCCCCACGGATGTTGAATGCCCAGAAGTTTGAATAATCAAAATCAGAAATGCGCGAATTTACGTCCCCTCGAAATTGCCTTCTTAGAAAGAACCACGATATTTAATGCCCACGAAATTAAATGATTCCACAGTATAGCGGAAATTCCCTTGTTGCGTTTTCATATCTCTTGAGTGTAGAATGCTGCCCTACTGTTATATATGAATAGATTTTTTTTTGTTATTTAACGTGCTCAGACGTTAAGACAGCGATACACAGGACTGCCCGGTTAATGGAAACGTCTCACCTAAGGACAAACCAAAGCGGTGCCAGTGAGACTTGAACCCGAGACCTCCAGGTTCCGAGTCAAACATGCTTTCAGCTGGGCCACCATGGTCCCACATATTTCTGAGCTGCAGTTAAAGTCTTTATTACATGGAATCTGTCCATGTGTAGTTATAAACTTAACACTATCCATGCCCCATATCTCTGGTTTAAAGGGGATGTGAGGAAGCTGTCAGACATTTTAAAATGATTTATATATATATATATAATATGTATATTTGCCTTACTTGTATTGGATAAAACAGGTTTAATTAGCAATGCATGGTGGGATTGTAAAATATGTAGCAATGCATGGTGGGATTGTAAAATATGTAGCAATGCATGGTGGGATTGTAAAATATGTAGCAATGCATGGTGGGATTGTAAAATTTGTAGCAATGCATGTGGGATTGTAAAATATGTAGCAATGCATGGTGGGATTGTAAAATATGTAGCAATGCATGGTGGGATTGTAAAACATGTAGTAATGCAAGGTGGGATTGTAAAATATGTAGTAATGCATTGTGGGATTGTAAAATATTGTAAAGCATGTAGCAATGCATGGTGGGTAAAACATGTAGCAATGCATGTAGGGATTGTAAAACATGCAGCAATGCATGTTGGGATTGTAAAACATGTAGCAGTGGATGGTTGGATTGAATAACCCTAAGATTATCAAAAGAAGTGACTTACCGAGACATTATTTAGATTTTTGAGCAACAATGTTTTTAGTTGTGCATTATGCTCAAAGAACATGCAAAGTATGACTATAATTTGCCCATGTTTAAAATAAAGTGAATATCTGAAAAGAACAAAATAATCCCCCTCTCATCATTAAATCATAGAAATATTCACCAAGGGAAATAAAGGTAAAATCAGTCAATATCTACAAAAAAAGCCAATATAGTTAGCTCAACAATTCTAAGGGTCTGGTATATAACATTCTGTAACCTATCCATCACGCAACGATAACCTTTTCATTCGGTACTGTGTATTGGTGTTCATGTCGATTGAAGTCTTCAACTGAAATTGAAATACCATGATTGATTATATTGGTATTTGATAAAACTTACATAAATAATGGCATCACAGATAATTTCAGATATACCCGTGACCTATTTGTAAGTCGGGTTATCAGTGGGGTGCAGGTTTACTAATAAACCTGTCTCATTGACACAGCTATCAATGGTAACAGGTGTGCAACACACTTGAGAGAATGTTTGAATAACGGTTGGGACATCCTTAAATATGTGTTGGTTTGCTGTGCACTAAAAAGGCAGTTAACCAACCTTTTTTTTTTACTTTTTAGCTCACCTGAGCCGAAGGCTCAAAGGTGAGCTATTGGGATCACTCTTCGTCAGTCGTCCGTCATCCGTCGTCGTTAACTTTTGCTTCAAACGACTTCTCCTCAGAAACTGCATGGCCAATTTTGACCAAACTTCACATGGATGATCCTTAGATGAATGCCTTTAAGATTTGTTAAAATTAGGTCAGCGTGACATCCAAGATGGCCACCATTACCATATATGGTTGAAACCTTAAAAAATCTTCTTCTCAAGAACCGCTGGACAGATTTCAACAGTTTTTTCTTTTAAAATGATCGCCAATGTCTAGACTATCAAGTTTGTTCAAATGAAGTCCCCGGGGTTAAAAATGGCCATGCCCCGGGGGTCCAAAGTTTGTATATTGAGATTTTGCATGTTTTTTATATAGACATATAGGAAACAACTTTAAAAAAATCTTCTTCTCTGAAACCACAAGGCACAGAGGTCTCATGTATTACATGTAGCATCAGCTTATGGTCCTCTACTAAGTTTGTTCAAATGGTGACCCTGGGGTCAAATTTGTCCACGCCCCGGGGTTCACAGTTTTACATAGACTTATATAGGATTTATTTTTAAAAATCTCTTCTCGGAAACTGCAAGAGCCAGAGGTTTGATATTTTGCATTTACTATAAGCTTATGGTCCTTTACAAAGTTTGTTCAAATGGTGACCCTGGGGTCACATTTGGCCCCGCCCCAAGGGTCACATGTTTTACATAGACATGTATAGGGAAAAACTTAAAAAATCTTCTTCTCTGAAACTGCAAGAGCCAGAGGTTTAATATTTTGCATTTGCTATAAGCTTATGGTCCTCTCCCAAGTTTGTTCAAATTGGTGACCCTGGGGTTACATTTGACCCCGCCACGGGAGTCACAGTTTTACATAGACTTGTATTGGGAAAAACATAAACAAATCTTCTTCTCTGAAACTGCAAGAGCCAGAGGTTTAATATTTTGCAATTGCTATAAGCTTATGGTCCTCTACCAAGTTTGTTCAAATGGTGACCCTGGGGTCAAATTTGTTCCCGCCGCTGGGGTCACAGTTTTACATAGATATGTATAGGGAAAAGCTTAAAAAATCTTCTTCTCTAAAACTGCAAGAGCCAGAGGTTTAATATTTTGCTTTTGCTATAAGCTCATGGTCCTCTACCAATTTTGTTCAAATGGTGACCCTGGGGTCACATTTGTCCCCATCCAGGTGTTCACAGTTTTACATAGGCTTGAATAGGGAAAAACTGAAAAAAATCTTCTTCTCTGGAACTGCAAGAGCCAGAGGTTTAATATTTTGCATTTGCTATAAGCTTATGGTCCTCTACCAAGTTTGTTCAAATGGTGACCCTGGGGTCAAACTTGGCCTCGCCCCGGGTCTCACAGTTTTATATAAACTTATATATATAGGAAAAAACAATCTTCTCTGAAACTGCAAGAGCCAGAGGTTTAATATTTTGCATTCACTATTAGATTATGGTCCTCTACCAAGTTTGTTCAATTGATGACCCTGGGGTAAAATTTGACACAAACTCCGTGGGTCACAGTTTTACATAGACTTATATAGGAAACACATTAAAGTCTTCTTCTCTGGAACTACAAGAGCCAAAGGTTTAATATTTTGCATTTACTATACTCTTATGGTCCTTTACCAAGTTTGTTCAAATGGTGACCCTGGGTTCACATTTGGCCCCGCCCCAGTGGTCACGTTTTACATAGACTTGTATGAGGAAAAACTTAAAAAATCTTCTCTAAAACCACGAAGCACACAGCTCTCATATATTACATGTAGCCCTAGGGTCACTTTGGGCTCTGCCCAAGGTGTTACTCTCTAGCACCTTCACTTTATATTTGATCTTTACCAAACTTTGTCAGTGTCTTAAACTGTCTATATCAATGTTGTTATACAGAGCCCACATTTCTTGAACAACCTTAACCAAACTTGCACAGATTGTATATGACATAAGATTTCGAAGAAGTTCGATAATGTGCCAGTACTCAGGTGATCGCTTTAGGGCCATCTTGGCCATGGCCCTCTTGTATTGGTTCAAATTAACTCAGGTGAGCGATATAGGGCCATCATGGCCCTCTTGTTTTAATTGTTTAGGATTGCGCCGCAAATCGCACCAATATCGGGTATATATATTGTTAATTTTTATTTTTTATTAAAAATCAATCTAAACTAAAAAGATACCTTTATTGAAACACATTAAAACAGATTATATGTATAAATGTATAATACAGGAGGGACACTATCTTTTGTAACCACTGTCCGAGGATTCGTAATAAAAAAAAGAAAAAGGAAAAGAAGTTTCTACCAACCAGTAACACATTCTAACTTTATGTTTATTGTTACAGATTCCTGGTGAAGTTTTGGTCCGCTCTGACTATGTATGGAAATCACAGGGGTATATGTTGCGCCTTCCGAATTTTGCAGGTAAGGGTTTTGTTGCGTGCAGTTACGGTTCATTTAGCTGTCTTCTCAGACATTTTGTTTTGCTGTGTGCAATAAGGGCTTCAGTTTCGGCCCTTCTCAGTCATTTTGTTTTGCTGTGTGCAATAAGGGCGTCATTTTGGGCCCTTCTCAGACATTTTGTTTTGCTGTGTGCAATAAGGGCTTCAGTTTGGGCCCTTCTCAGCTTCTCAGACATTTTGTTTTGCTGTGTGCAATATTAAGGGCTTCAGTTTGGGCCCTTCTCAGTTATTTTGTTTTGCTGTGTGCAATATTAAGGGCTTCAGTTTGGGTCCTTCTCAAACATTTTGTTTTGCTGTGTGCAATAAGGGCTTCAGTTTAGGCCCTTCTCAGACATTTTGTGTTGCTGTGTGCAATAAGGGTGTCATTTTGGGCCCTTCTCAGACATTTTGTTTTGCTGTGTGCAATAAGGGCTTCAGTTTGGGCCCTTCTCAGCTTCTCAGTTATTTTGTTTTGCTGTGTGCAATATTAAGGGCTTCAGTTTGGGTCCTTCTCAAACATTTTGTTTTGCTGTGTGCAATAAGGGCTTCAGTTTAGGCCCTTCTCAGACATTTTGTGTTGCTGTGTGCAATAAGGGCTTCAGTTTTGGCCCTTCTCAGTCATTTTGTTTTGCTGTGTGCAATAAGGGCTTTATACTGGGCCCTTGTCAGACATTTTGTTTTGCTGTGTGCAATAAGGGAGTCATTTTGGGCCCTTCTCAGACATTTTGTTTTACTGTGTGCAATAAGTGCCTCAGTTTCGGCCCTTCTCAGTCATTTTGTTTTGCTGTGTGCAATAAGGGCTTTATAGGTATCAAAGCACTAATTATTTTCCCCATAGACACCAATGTTAAAGTGTCACATATTAATGATTTGCTGCAAATTCAACTCAAGTATGGATAATGCAGCAGTGTAATGTTCATATAGAAAACTATTTTTCCACTTGAAAAATCACCAGAAAACGTGGGGTCACAAGACATGTAAGAAAGTTCTTGTTTGTTTACTAAACAGGGCAAGGGTACAGCTGTTTTTATTGATCGACTGTTTTCATTGCTCACAAAGTGTAAACATAGAGTCGAAATTTCGAAAATGTTCATCAGTGATCCAGTAAAACCTATTAATACGCTTCTTATACATATAACCACAAAATCGAATAGAAATGTGCAGGTTTCCCCTACTTATAATGCCCATTTCCATCGAAAAGGAGGGATTACTTTTTATTATAGGAACTACATTCGACTACACCTCGGAGGTTTACATGTAATTGGTGGTGGTAAACCTATAAGAGGAGAAAACGTGTTCAGATGTTTCTTAAATGAGGATTTTGTGTTGTCATTTTCATAACAAGCTTAAAAACACCTACTTCATGCAAATCGAACGATTATTTGCCGAGATATGGTCTTGTGAATAACAAGGACAATAGTCTGAAATCGACAAAAATCAGAGATATTTGTTTTAATTTTACACTGTCTGAATTGTCATACCAAACGGCATTTCTTGTCAATACACCATATTATATAGATCACATGTTTAGAACATTCAATGGACATAAATAAAATATGCATTTTAGGTACAATTAGGACGATGAATATGCCAGTTTATGTCGATTTTCATGCCAAAATTGATTTTTCAGTCAAATTCTTCAAAATTGGTGGTAACATACCTGATTATAGTAGCGAATACGAGCTTCATAATGCCAAAAATACCGCTAAAATCTGAATTGATACTAGCTGAACGCTACCAAGTCGAGTTTGAATGATAAGGAATACTATTTTACCTTTTACACAAATCTTCATTGTTCACAGTATCCTATTTTAGGGGGTAGGGGTAAGAGTTAGTGGTTTCATGCCTACCAAACCTGTTGTCATGCAGATTTAATTCATAAAAACATGTTGCAATCATGCAACCTTACATGCTGATACCAAAAAGACATAGTTCAACTGCAAACACTTCACCAGTACGTCATTTTAAACACGAAAAAAAAATGAAACTCAAAATTACGGCTTTTATAGACAAAATTGGACTAAAAACGCTCAAAACCTATGTAATAAGCTATGGAAAACTTATTTCTGAGCTTATTTTACCAACTGTAATCGGAAAAGTGTCCCTAGGTACGAATCTGAGCGATTCCTAATTACTGCACGCATCTCTTATAGGTATGAAAGCACTAATTATTTCCCCCATAGACACCAATGTTAAAGTGTCACATATTAATGATTTGCTGCAAATTCAACTCAAGTATGGATAATGCAGCAGTGTAATGTTCATATAGAAAACTATTTTTCCACTTGAAAAATCACCAGAAAACGTGGGGTCACAAGACATGTAAGAAAGTTCTTGTTTGTTTACTAAACAGGTCAAGGGTACAGCTGTTTTTATTGATCGACTGTTTTCATTGCTCACAAAGTGTAAACATAGAGTCGAAAATTCGAAAATGTTCATCAGTGATCCAGTAAAACCTATTAATACGCTTCTTATACATATAACCACAAAATCGAATAGAAATGTGCAGGTTTCCCCTACTTATAATGCCCATTTCCATCGAAAAAGGAGGGATTACTTTTTATTATAGGAACTAAATTCGACTACAAATCGGAGGTTTACATGTAATTGGTGGTGGTAAACCTATACTTGGCCCTTGTCAGACATTTTGTTTTGCTGTGTGCAATAAGGGCGTCATTTTGGGCCCTTCTCAGACATTTTGTTTTGCTGTGTGCAGTATTAAGGACTACAGTTTCGGCCCTTCTCATTCATTTTGTTTTGCTGTGTGCAATAAGGGCTTTATATTGGGCCCTTGTCAGACATTTTGTTTTGCTGTGTGCAATAAGGGCTTCAGTTTGGGCCCTTCTCAGACATTTTGTTTTTCTTGCTATACGGGCTATAGTTTGGGCCCTTTTCAGACATTTTGTTTTGCTGTGTGCAATATTCAGGGCTTCAGTTTAGGCCCTTCTCAGACATTTTGTGTTGCTGTGTGCAATAAGAGCTTCAGTTTGGGCCCTTCTCAGATATATTACACATTTGGGCATGTACATGTACATGCATGTACAGTTTATATAACTCATTCAAATAGTCCTAATTACAATTTACAATTTCTTGAAACTCGGACTGAATGGTATGTAAAAGCAAAGCCTTGCCTATACTAAATACATCAATGTGTTTCACAGTGTATGCAATTGTTTTATTTTTTGTGTCCTTTGTAACTTGTCACTGATGTAATCTAACAAAGTTCTTTTTATTGAAACGTACCTTACATAAAACCTACTAAATATGGAAATTGTATTTTCAGGTTTCCCCCCATCTGATAGCCTTGTCCAACAACAGTAGGGACATGCTGATACAGACTGTTGACACGTGACTATCAAACATTTCAGAAAGCCATTAGGCAGCGACAATCCAGGTTGCAGAAATCTGTTAAAAAACATGTCCTTACTACATAAAGACTTTGAAACATGGAAATTCCTCATTGGAAAACACTTTGGTAAGAAAGTTGCCAAGAGGTCGCAAAGTTTGATGGTTGATATAATTGCAGTTGCTATGGCGATAAAGTCAGCCTATCTTTACGATGTAGGTGAACCATGTGCGACAAAGATTTTAATTTTTCTGCAAGATCTCATTGCCACGAGATTAATATGTACACACTTGAATGTCGTCGAGATTGGCATGGATTGTGTTATAGTAAATGTGGATGTGGTGAAAAGTCGAAATAAAATTAATGAATTTTTGTCAGGGCGGTTAATTAATGTTTCCGGAGTTGTGAAAGCGCCTTGTATGTATGATGGCTGCAGCGCTGTACAGGAGCTTGAGGCAGTCTGTTCTACTATAGCTGGAAACTTGGATGGCAGCCAGGTGGTTAGTTGCAAACTACCTTCCTCCGTGACGTGTAATATCTCCACTCTGTTTGGTTTTCTACTGAACTATCCACTGCTCTACTGGTACGATACAACTGCGGAAGACTGTCCCAATTGTCTGTCCATGGAAAAACTAAAATGTGTTCGCGTTAATGTGACATATCAGTGTATTGAGAGTTTAAATCCCGCTTTAAATCACAAAGCCCATGCCGAGAGTAACAAAACTTATGAACATTGTTTATATTCATTTAGTTATCCTGCATGTCTTGACGAACATGTGAAACATTTGGTTCAAGATTGGTTCAGAGATGTTCAAGAAAAAGTTGAACAATGTCAGCTATTCTTTGATGCCAATATTCATGTGGAGGAAAAGACATTGGAAGGAGTCACTCTCTAAATAAGATATCTGGCTTTCTTTGTATCAACAGTTCAATATCTCCAAGCTTTAAAACAGCATTAGGGGATATTGTTAACACCTCAATTTGTCCATCTGTTTGTTTATCTTTATGTCCATTATCAAGACCTCCTAAACCACTCAGCAGAATTCAACCAAATTTAATGTATGACCAGGCTCACACATGGGATGGTCAAAAGTTCAAATACCCTAAATATATATTATTTATTTACAGTGTCGTACATACAAAATAACATACATAGTATTCATAACTTTCACTTGACATCATCAAAATAATTTGACCAATCAGTGATCAATAAATTAAAAGACCTCCACATTCTGGTAGGGGGTACACTCGGTGTTTATCGTTGGTGCTCAACTGACTCTAGCCCTTTATAAAACTAGTTTGTAGTGATAATTAAATTAAAAGCTTTGTTGTTTTTTATACGGATAAATTTAATATAAATCATGGTCTAATATTTTCATTTTTCATATAGAGATATAAAGTCCTACTAAACCCTTTATTTTCACCTGCTCGACCTACTTTAAGTTGAATGAATGTGAAAGTTATAAATTGTCGATGTTCTGAGTACCACAGAATAATCAACACAGACTGTGTTACCCCTAGATTTGGAAACAGGGTCAAAGGGGTGAACATGTGCGGTATTTGCTTACCATTTTAATGTATGTAAAGAATGCATTGGAATTGGCACGCTATCAAATTGGCTCTAGTTTATTTTATATATATATATGTGTTACGATACCGATTTTTGTAGAGCCTGTTTACAACTCTCGACATAGCGATCATAATGTCGTCCGGATGTATGTGCGTCCACCCATCGACTTCCATTTATTTAGATTTTCCTTATATACATCTAACTGTAACATTATGTGCAAAATTTCGGATTGCTGTGACCTACTTTGGGCAATATATAGCTCATGCCCGGTCTATGCTATGCTTTCATCTGGGTTGTTTTTTCAGCACTGGCAAATAATGATATTGTAATAATACCCTTTCCTTGAATAGAAGGTTTTATCTGCCTGAACCTGTTTTCAGTGATGTTTGTCAAAGATGTTTCCAAAGTGTCGAAATATTATTTTAAAACTGCGTTCATCGACTCCAAATGGTTGCTCATCAGATTTTGCTTCTGCGCTACTGCCTTGTCTGTACTGTGAGACTGTAAACAGAAATAACGTGTAAAACAAATAACTTGCTTTAAAGAATTTGTACGCTGATTAGGCCATAAAAAATTAATTACCTGGTTCTCAGGCCCGCCCGCATGTCTTTTTTAGTGCCGCATTGCCGATTTTATCTCAAAAGTAATAAAATAAAAATTGGAAATGCGCTACCGAAATTTCGAAAAAAAATTCCACATCCAAGTTCGTTTTCGGTTTTTACATGCAACTCCCTCAGGGGAATCCCCTTGTGGGTAGACTGGTGCGTGGCCGACTATCTGCCGCTCTGCTCGCTAGCTTGTGAGTTCTGCAGTCGTACGGGTACCAATCTAGGAGAGTCAGCCGCTTGAGACGCTTGGAACTAGTAGGTGTTACAGAACAGGCGATTTATTCAAGCGTCTAATCGACAAAGTCTCACAACAACATGCAATAATGGCGGTGTCATCGAGTCAGCGATTGAAGTTCATGCGTGATCTAATACAAATATATGGACTTATTGTGATTGAAAGAAGCATAAGTCGGGAAGAAATGATAAGGTAATGATCGACAATAGAGATGAGCTGATCCAACTGGTTATTGCACATGTATTTCGAGATAACTTGCATCAATACATGTATTGGAATTAAAAGTTTGGATAAAAAAAAAATCGCCCGCGTGTCTGTTGACCACTGTAAAATTGTAAAGAAAAATGCGTCCGCCCGCATCTCTGCTCAGAAAAAGTGGCCTGAGAACCAGGTAATTAATTTTTTGTGGCCTTACATGTACATGTTTTTGTTTTAAAAAATAGAATCAGAGCTATGAGGTTTCATTATATAACTCTTATCACTGTGTCACATGTACAATGATTAATGTTTATGAAAAAATTGTTTAGGGAGTAGGAACTATATAATATATTGCATGTATGTATTGCATACTTATTGTAAATGTTTTTATTGTGTACCTACTACATATACCAGTAGCTTTATTAACTCAAGCCAGATTCTATACTCATCAAATTTATCGGAACATTTTTTTCTCTGATTTCTCAATGATTGTCATGAAGAGTGACCTCAATTGTGCCACTAGTATACGATATGTAAAGCAGTAAACAAACTATTATTATTAATTTTAAAGGCACTGGAGGCAATCTGGAAGATATATTGGTTTGATATTAAGAAAACCCTAAATATATGCGTCAGTTTCTTTAACATTCATATGCATTATATTTAGTCGTATGTTACTTTGGTTAAATAATTGTTTATGAAAATGTTTGGCCTGGAAAACTTGGCGACTCATCGGGGTCCTCTTGCTAAATTCTACTGGGTTTTTTTGCTAACAATTGTACATACATGTATAATCCAATATTAAAGTACTTAAATCACAAAAAATATGAGCTTAAAACGTCATGTGAATAATTATAATATGTGAATAATAATAAAGATTTAAAAAAAAAAGTAGCCAGTTTTCCAGACCAAACTATTTCAACAACAGTAATTAAAGTTCGAATAATCAGGGAGTAAGTATACAGGAAGGAGAAACCGATCGTTTTGCCGTTTTATGTTGTCTCGCGTGTTTCACTACTGCATGAAAATGACTACTTTCGATTGTTTCGCGCGTGTGTGAAAAACTTCAGATTCTTATAAATTATTACATTTACAAACTCAATAAAGGTGCGAAATGTAAACATAAGTATTATTTATTCACACTGTGTCCTCTGATACAGAGCGTGTATTTGTTTGCAAGTAGAAAAGCACATTTTACCAGACGGTTCCCTGTAACAAAGATGGCGCCACTTTGCGCCAAAAAAATGGTGACGGTGTGTAGCTATTGCAAACGAGATACGAGACTACGGGTTATTTAGGCATTAATAATAACAAAAAGTGAATAGTAGACATATTTATCTTTGTCAAGAAGGTAATTTCGTGGTGGTGATTATAAGACAAAGCCTAAAAATAGGTGATGAAAATGTGCCTTTTGAGATATCAGCTGAAATTTGAAATTTTTCAAATTAAAAATGGTGTGCAGCTATTGCGAACGAGATACGAAGTATGGGTTATATTAGGCAATAATAATAACAAAAAGTGGTTTCTGTCCCAACATGGCACTCGGCTAGGGACACAACACATAGCTGTGATAAAAAGTGAATAGCAGGCATATTTATCTTTGTCAAGAAAGTAATTTCCTGATGTTGATTGTAACGGAAAGCCGTAAAAAAGAGGCTGTAAAAGCTGCCTAATTTGAGATGTTGATTGGAATTTTAACTTTTCAAATGTAACTCGCTTACAATAGCTTTACCTGTATCGATAAAATAGTAAATGGTGGCGTTCTAGCGCGACAACATAAATCGATAAACTAGAGCGTTTATGAACCCGTTTCTCCTCACTGTATACTTACTTACTCCCTGGAAAAATGGAACCTCTTGTTAATACATACTGCACATTGAATATGAAGCTGCAACACATTGGTATGACTTTTATCGCATTTGGATTGTCACCCATATTCTATTCCAGATTGCCTCTGGTGCCTTTAAAGTTATGGCTTCTCATACTGGAAAATAATTGCCTTTTGTATACTCAACAAATGAATGGGAGGCTCATTTGTCTTTGTCAGTTACTCTCACGGGTAAATTCATGGAGTAAAGTTAAAATGTTTTACTTTTCAATTTTGAACACTCCATTATATTAAGTTTAACAGACTGCTCAAAGCTAAAGAGATGCATTACGTTGTTTGTAGATTATATTGTAGAAACACAGCAGTGGAGGTTGGCCTTCAAGCACCTACAACAACTAGAGCAGGATATTTTACACCGAATAAGTTCACGACATCGTTTTGATGCCTCAGCTAGTGTACTCCAAAAATGTGTCTGAGGGCATTGGAATTTCGGGGCAATTTAAGAGCATTTAGCCTACAATATGCCGAGTCTGTTAAACCGCCCTTCTGATATGTTGTACCAGTACACTGCATGGTGTGCTTGGTGGTTGTAAGTTTGTTTGTGTGTCTGTGCCTCTAAGACGGCATGCGTGCTACATGTATATACGTGTGCATGCTGGAGTGTATAGGATTAACACAATCTATCATCGAGACATCTCCATCTTCGATTGCATCTGGTGCTGATGTTATGTTTGAAAACGGATTAGCTTTGGCATAGACAAATAAACAAAAAAAATGAATTGCTGTTCATCAATAGCCAATCAATTATCAGCTTATAAATACCTATCTTCTTAAACATGCTCGGAGGATAGACTCCGATACACGGGACCTTCAACATGCTGGGAGGATAGACTCCGATACGGAGGATAGACTCCGATACACGGGACCTTCAACATGCTGGGAGGATAGACTCCGATACACGGGACCTTCAACATGCTGGGAGGATAGACTCCGATACACGGGCCCTTCAACATAATGGGAGGATAGACTCCGATACGGAGGATAGACTCTGATACACGGGACCTTCAACATGCTCGGAGGATAGACTCCGATACACGGGACCTTCAACATGCTGGGAGGATAAGACTCCATTAACGGGCCCTTCAACATAATGGGAGGATAGACTCCGATACACGGGACCTTCAACATGCTGGGAGGATAGCATGCTGGGAGGATAGACTCCGATACACGGGACCTTCAACATGCTCGGAGGATAGACTCCGATACACGGGACCTTCAACATGCTGGGAGGATAGACTCCGATACACGGGCCCTTCAACATAATGGGAGGATAGACTCCGATACGGAGGATAGACTCCGATACACGGGACCTTCAACATGCTCGGAGGATAGACTCCGATACACGGGACCTTCAACATAATGGGAGGATAGACTCCGATACACGGGACCTTCAACATGCTGGGAGGATAGCATGCTGGGAGGATAGACTCCGATACACGGGACCTTCAACATGCTCGGAGGATAGACTCCGATACACGGGACCTTAAACATGCTGGGAGGATAAGACTCCGATATACGGGCCCTTCAACATAATGGGAGGATAGACTCCGATACGGAGGATAGACTCCGATACACGGGACCTTCAACATGCTGGGAGGATAGACTCCGATACACGGGACCTTCAACATAATGGGAGGATAGACTCCGATACGGAGGATAGACTCCGATACACGGACCTTCAACATGCTCGGAGGATAGACTCCGATACACGGGACCTTCAACATGCTCGGAGGATAGACTCCGATACACGGGACCTTCAACATGCTGGGAGGATAAGACTCCGATACACGGGCCCTTCAACATAATGGGAGGATAGACTCCGATACGGAGGATAGACTCCGATACACGGGACCTTCAACATGCTGGGAGGATAGACTCCGATACACGGGACCTTCAACATAATGGGAGGATAGACTCCGATACACGGGACCTTCAGTATGCTCGGAGGATAGACTCCGATACACGGGACCTTCAACATGCTGGGAGGATAAGACTCCGATACACGGGACCTTCAACATGCTCGGAGGATAGACTCCGATACACGGGACCTTCAGTATGCTCGGAGGATAGACTCCGATACACGGGACCTTCAACATGCTGGGAGGATAGACTCCGATACACGGGACCTTCAACATGCTCGGAGGATAGACTCCGATACACGGGCCCTTCAACATGCTGGGAGGATAGACTCCGATACACGGGACCTTCAACATGCTCGGAGGATAGACTCCGATACACGGGACCTTCAACATGCTCGGAGGATAGACTCCGATACACGGGACCTTCAACATGCTCGGAGGATAGACTCCGATACACGGGACCTTCAACATGCTGGGAGGATAGACTCCGATACACGGGACCTTCAACATGCTCGGAGGATAGACTCCGATACTGAGGATAGACTCCGATACACGGGACCTTCAACATGCTCGGAGGATAGACTCCGATACACGGGACCTTCAACATGCTGGGAGGATAGACTCCGATACACGGGATTCTTGGTTTCTGTCCCAACATGGCACTCGGCTAGGGACACAACACATAGCTGTGATAAATTGTCCCCAAGCGGAGTTTCGAATTGGCAAGCCAAAATGTATATCCAACACATAGGCCTTCAACCGTTACAGCTAGACTACAACATATCATTACTCTCTTTTTCAATGATTCAGGCATGTAGCGTGTGATCTGTCTTCATGGTAACATGGTTGAAGAGCAATATATAAAAAGCTTTAGCATCCTCATTGCTTGCTGAATGCAGGACATTCTCTCTTCAAAGGTCGAGGGCTGGCATGGCCCAGTAGATAGCGCGGTGAACTTGCAACTGGAGGACCTGGATTCAAGCCTCGTCTGCGCCTCTTGAGTTTCATCGATGTGTTCATGGGAATATAAGAATCCATCATGAGTATCCATGTGAGATAGAGAAATCTCACCCGAGGGGTTAGAATTGCAACCAGGGACGAGGCTCTGCCGAGTTATGTGCAAACATGGAAACATGACAGTGTAATTGCATTTTTAGTTGAATTGAGGGTCCCCTAGGTGCGAAGCCAAAACTAATGTTGCTCTTACACGCTGTCATCATATGGTGAAGTCATACTCCAAGTTTGGTTGAATTCTGTTCATTAGTTTAGGAGAAGATATGGTAACGGACGGACGAACAAACGGAGGCGATTTTCCATAAACCGTATAAATATCAAGAATTTTTATTATTGATATCACAAACTAAGATTTAATATCCACATTGTGAAGTTATGCTCTCTGTTATAATATTATCAAGCTATAGAGTTATAATATTATAACTCTATAGCTCTTGTAGAATTAAACGTTTTACAAAAGTGATGACTAGGCCTGGATTTTAGGGGAGAAGTGACTGAATTCTCCCTCCAAAGAAAATGGAGAGAAGTAACCAAACAATAGGGAGAAGTGAGGGAGACACGGTCTTTTAAATTAAGCGCGTAATCGGTTATTGTTAATTATTAACTGGTATACATGTATACACCCGATTGGTTATAACCTTTTGATTATTTAAGAGCATGCTAGCTGTTTCAAATTAAATGTGTTTATTAATGTTAATCACACTAACAGGCACACTTCACTTACATATACTGTAACTATAGAAGAAAGGATTGAGAGAAGAATTAATATAAATATATTGCATGTATCTTTATTTATTCATCTTTCTATCAATTTGTATGGAGTTCTATGAAGGGTGTAAATATGATTCTCAAACTTCTTCCTAAAAGGCTTATGCCTCATTAAGACCTATAAGACCAATTTATGTGTTTTGTTTCCCAATTTGTATTAGCTAAAAACAATATTTAATAAAAAAATGTTTTTCCTCCATCTGAACTTATGTAAAGCGAAAGTAGAAATGGGGTAAATCTATCTGTGACGTGTCAAAATAGAACGTGACGTCATTCAACAGATTGGCTTGTTCTTACATGATACATGACCCCCTGTTTTTATTGCATTTTTATATTGGCGGATGCTCGATAGTTTGATTGATATGTGTTTTAAAATTGTCTACGGAGAAAAATGCGTATTTTTTATCTCTTGATATACATTCGTCCTATATAAAACAAAGAAGGAAAATCAATGGTGCAATGTAACCTCTATTATTAACTCTTTTTTCATGCATTAATTTGTTTGGAATGCCAAAAGGTCCGTTTTATCAAACAATTAAGGAAACACAACTCTAATCATTATTCGGTGGTATCATTTAATCACCTCAGGTCAATTAACTTCAGATTGTTGTTTCAATCACCGTTTTCAACACGCATTTGTCTAACTGTAACGGAACCTACGATTGGTCAATAGTTAAGCTATACGCAATCTCATTGGATAAGGCGTGTGTATTCCCTGTAAAGTCAAATTTGTAAACAAAAAATGGCGATGTGCGAAAATTGCCTCGGGGATATCATAGTTGTAGGAAAGTATGCTCCCCGCGGGGTTTCTGCTGTGATCGATCAAAGCAGTTAGACTAATCCCTTCCCAGAGATGTCTAGGCCTGTCCTGAGACATAAACAACAGGTCAATTAAAGGACTGGTTACCCTTCGCTTGAGGGCGGGAAAAAAGCGAAGTGGTCAATCTGAAGGCGACTTAAACTTCGCCGTCGGCTAAAAAAAAGCGAAGTCACGGAGGAAAAAGCGACTTTGTCGCTCCTGTCGCCCTCCAGTTTGAACACTGTCAGATGCTTTTTACTTTACATTTGCCAAGATAAATCTTAAGCATAAATTATTGAAACTGCCATGTATTTCCATATATTGCAGGGTTATTTGTATTGAAGTTTTTTGTTTTTGTTTTTAGCTCGACTGGCCGAAGGCCATCAGAGCTAATGGGATGGTGTGTTGTCCGTCGTCCGTCGTACGTCGTCCGTCGTCCGTTGTCCGTTAACTTTTGCCTTGTGAACTCTCTAGGGCCTTCATTATTAATCAAATCTTTTCGAAACTTTGCCAGTGTCTTTATATCAATGAAAGCTCGGACAAGTTTGAAAACCAGGCAGATCGGAATAATTTCACCGGAGTTATGGCCCTTGTTTTGCTGAAAAATGCCATATTAAGCCTTGTGAACACTCTAGCACCTTCATTTATTATTTGATCTTTACCAAACTTGCACATATTGTTAATATCAATGAAAGCTTGGACAAGTTCGAAAACCAGCCAAATCGTATCAGTTACACCGGAGTTATGGCCCTTGTTTTTTCTCAAAATTGCTATTTTCTGCCTTGTGAACGTTCTAGCATCTTCATTTATTATTTGATTGTTACCAAACTTGCACAGATTGTTAATACCAACTACAGCTTGGACAAGTTCGAAAATCAGCTGAATTGGTTCAGTAACACCAGAGTTCTGGCTCTTGTTTTTTCTGAAAATGCCATTTTCTGCCTTGTGAACAATCTAGCACCTTCATTTATTATTTGATCTTTACCAAACTTTCACAGATTGTTAATATCAATGAAAGCTCGAACAAGTTTGAAAACCAGCTAAATCGGATCAGTAACACCGGAGTTATGGCCCTTTTTTTTTCTGAAAAATGCTATTTTCTGCCTTGTGAACACTCTAGGGCCTTCAATATTAATCGGATCTTTACTTAACTTTGCCAGTGTCTTTATATCAATGAAAGCTCAAACAAATTCGAAAATCGGCAAGATTGAAATAATTTCACAGGAGTTGTGGCCCTTGTTTTGCTGAAAAATCCCATATTAAGCCTTGTGAACACTCTAGCACCTTCATTTATTATTTGATCTTTACCAAACTTGCAAAGATTGTTAATATTAATGAAAGCTCGGACAAGTTTGAAAACCAGCTAGATCGGACCATTAACAGTGGAGTTATTGCCCTTGATTTAGTTAAAAATGCTATATTTTGCCCAGTTAAGACGATATGGGCTTCATTGTTCATCCGATCTTTACCAATCTATATCGAGGGCTTTTTTCCACAAAATTGGGAAGAGGCCCAGGCCTGTCCATTTTGGGGAAAAAGAACGCGCTTATTTCTCATTTTGGGAAAAATACAAGGTTTCATAAATTAAGTAAATATGACATTAATATACTTTATTTATATTGTCATCCATTATTTCCAAGTCGGAATTTACTTAGCAGCCAAAAACACACTGCAGAATTCATGCTTTTTCTCAAATTCTGAGACTGCTGTTTTCCGATTGGGAAATATTTCTGCCATTGTTGGGAAAAAAAAGTCCAATTTTTTGTTGGGAAGAGGCCCTTTACAGGCCTCTGTTATATAAGGTAAAAAAGCCCTGATATCGGATTGTTAATATCAATGAAAGCTCGGACAAGTTCGAAAACCATTCATATCGGACCAGTAACAGCGGAGTTATGGCCCTTGATTTAGTTCAAAATGCTATATTTTGCTTCGTTAAGACTATTTTTTATCCGATCTTTACCAAACTTTATCAGATTGTTAATGTCAATAAAAGCTCGGTCGAGTTCGAAAACCAGACAGATCGGACCAGTAACAGCAGAGTTATGGCCCTTGGTTTTGTTAAAAATGCTA
This sequence comes from Cyrtodaria siliqua, assembly GCA_037043455.1. Lineage (NCBI taxonomy): Eukaryota > Metazoa > Mollusca > Bivalvia > Adapedonta > Hiatellidae > Cyrtodaria > Cyrtodaria siliqua. Next base: position 38,297 of record JAWPHD010011076.1, read on the forward strand.
TAATTTGCCTCGTCTTACGATAAGGCCTTTATTTTTCATCTGATCTTTGCCAAACTTTACCAGATTTTATGACTTTCTTCTTTTTATATTATTATTTGAATTTTTGTTTTTGATTTTTTTTTACATTTTTTTTTTTTACATTTTTTACATTTTTTACATTTTTTTTCTTCAAAATAATGTTTTTTTGATTTTTTTAGCACGACTGATCAAAGATCAGCAGAGCTCATGCCGTGGTGCGTCGTCCGTCTGTCTGTCCGTCTGTCCGTAAACTTTTTTTTGTAGCGACTACTCCTCTGAAACTACTGAATGGATTTTCATGAAACTTTACAGAAATGTTGCACATGAAGTCGAATTGATCCTAGCAAAAATTCATGTTGATGTGAAATCCAAGATGGCCGCCAGATCTAAAAATAGGTTTTTAAAAAACAAGTTTGTAGCGACTACTTCTTGAAAACTATAAGTGATATTGATATGGGACTTTTTCTAAAATGATCAGCATGACATGATGTTGGTCCTTGTCGAAAATCGTTTTGATTTGACGTTAAACATGGCTGCCAGCGGCCATCTTTGTTTACATAGAGTTATATAATGAAAACTTGTAGCGACTACTCCTCTGAAACTACTCGACAGATTTTCATGAAACTTCACAGGAATGTTGCTCTTGGTGTCTTATTGATCCTAGCAAATATTCAGGTCGGCCAGAAATTCAAGATGGTCGCCACGGCTAAAAAAAATAATTTAAAATACAAGTTTGTAGCGACTACTTCTTGAAAACTATAAGTGATATTGATATGGGACTTTTTCTAAAATGATCAGCATGACATGATGTTGGTCCTTGTCAAAAATTGTTTTGATTCAACGTTAAACATGGCTGCCAGCGGCCATCTTTGTTTACATAGAGTTATATAGTAAAAACTTGTAGCGACTACTCCTTTGAAACTACTGGGCGGATTTTCATGAAACTTTACAGGAATGTTGCTCTTAATGTCTAATTGATCCTAGCAAATTTCAGATCGGCCAGAAATTCAAGATGGCCACCACAGCTAAAAATAGATTTTTTAAAAAGAAGTTTGTAGCGACTACATCTTGAAAACTATAAGTGATATTGATATGGGACTTTTTGTAAAATGATCAGCATGACATGATGGTTATCATGATGTTGGTCCTTGTCGAAAAGCGTTTTGATTCGACGTTAAACATGGCTGCCAGTGGCCATTTTTGTTTACATAGAGTTATATGATGAAAACCTGTAGCGACTACTCCTCTGAAACTACTTGACAGATTTTCATGAAACTTCACAGGAATGTTGCTCTTGATGTCTTATTGATCCTAGCAAAATTTCAGGTCGGCCGGAAATTCAAGATGGCTGTCATGGCTAAAAATAGATTTTCAAGATACAAGTTTGTAGCGACTACTTCTTGAAAACTATAAGTGATATTGATATATGGGACTTTTTCTAAAATGATCAGCATGACATGATGTTAGTCCTTGTCAAAAATCGTTTTGATTCGATGTTAAACATGGCTGTCAGCGGCCACATTTGTTTACATAGAGTTATATAATGAAAACTTGTAGCGACTATTCCTCTGAAACTACTTGACGGATTTTCATGAAACTTCACAGGAATGTTGCTCTTGATGTCTAATTGATCCTTGCAAAATTTCAGGTCGGCCGGAAATTCAAGATGGCCGCCACGGCTAAAAATAATTTTTCAAAAAAACAAGTCTGTAGCGACTACTTTCTGAAATCAAAATCAATCAGTAGAGCTTCAAGGTCATTGACCTCTTGTTTACATTTTTTTTTAGCTCTGTGTTGGACCAGTCGGACAAGTAACAGGGGAGTTATGGCTCTTGATTTAGTTAAAAATGCTATATTTTGTCTCATTAATACGGTAGGGTCTTCATTTTTCATCTGATCTTTACCAAACTTTACCAGATTCTTTAGTTATGGCCCTTGATTTAGTTGATAAGCTGTATTTTGCCCAAAACTTTCCAAAAAACATAAATGGCAGTCTCTCGCTTCATTGATGTTATAAGAGCCATGTTAGCCAGTAGAGCGTCCACAGAACCTCTTGGGACTCTTGTTTGTTTTTTTGTTTTTTGAAGTCTTGTCTATTTAGGCGCTGAAGACAGGATAATAGCGAGGATTGTGCGCATATAAAATCGATTCAAGCTAACCAGTAGGCCTTATTGCCTACTGACCGTTCCAAGTCGGTAACCCTGTCTTCACCACCCTTTCTGTTGTTTTTTGTCTCTTTCATTGTAGTTTCAAGTCCTTGTTTGCAATACAGTGCGGACCTACGATGCCATTGCGTTCGGACGCTGTGGTTTCTATAGGACCCTATATATCATTTTTAGCTCTACTGGCCGAAGGCCAGCAGAGCTTATGGGATGGCGAGTTGTCCGTCGTCCGTCGTTCGTCCGTCGTCCGTAGTCTGTCCGTCTGTTAACTTTTGCCTTGTGAACACTCTAGGGCCTTCATTATTAATCGAATCTTTACGAAACTTTGCCAGTGTCTTTATATCAATAAAAGCTCGGACAAGTTCGAAAACCAGTCGGATCGGATAAATTTCTTCGGAGTTATGGCCCTTGTTTTGCTGAAAAATGCCATATTAAGCCTTGTGAGCACTCTAGCACCTTTATTTATTATTTGATCTTTACCAAACTTGCACAGATTGTTAATATCAATGAATGCTCGGACAAGTTCGAAAACCAGCTAAATCAGATCAGTAACGCCGTAGTTATGGCCCTTGTTTTTTCTGAAAATTTCTATTTTCTGCCTTGTGAATGCTCTAACACCTTCATTTATTATTTGATTGTTACCAAACTTGCACAGATTGTTAATACCAATGATAGCTTGGACAAATTTGAAAATTAGCTAAATTGGGTCAGTAACACCAGAGTTATGGCCCTTGTTTTTTCTGGAAAATGCTGTTTTCTGCCTCGTGAACACTCTAGAACAATTATTTATAATTTGATCTTTACCAAACTTGCATAGATAGTTATAATATTAATGAAAGCTTGGAAAAATTCGAAAACCAGCTAGATCAGACCTTTAGCAGCGGAGTTATTGCCCTTGATGAGTTATTGCCCTTGATTTAGTTAAAAATGCTATATTTTGCCTCATTAAGACCATAGGGCTTTCGTTTTTAATCCAATCTATACCAAACTTTACCAGAGGGTTTATATAAATAAAAGCTCGAACAAGTTAGAAAACCAGCTAGATCGGACCATTAAAAGCGGAGTTATGGCCCTTGATCTAGTTAATAATGCTATATTTTGACTCGTTACGACGATAGGGCCTTCATCTTTCATTCGATATTTACCAAACTTTACAGATTGTAAATGAAAGCCCAAACAATTTCGAAGACCAGCCAGATCGGACCAGTAACAGCGGAGTTATGGCCCTTGATTTAGTTAACAAGAGGCCCAAGAGGGCCTGTGGACGCTCTACTGGCTATGTTGGCTCTTATAACATCAATGAAGCGAGTGACTGCCATTTACGTTTTTTTGAAAGTTTCGGGCAAAAACCAGCTTTTTAAATAAATCAAGGGCCATAACTAAAGAACCTGGTAAATTGTGGTTCAGATGAAAAATGAAGGCCATACCGCATTAACGAGGAAAAATATAGCATTTTTAACTAAATCAAGAGCCATAATTCCTGTTACTGGTCCGACTGGTCCAACATAGAGCTAAAAAAATATATATATATATATATAAAGGAATAATTTCCAAAAAAAAAAAATGAAAAAAAAAAAAATTAAATAAATAAATAAAAAAAAAAAAAAAAATAATAATAATAATTAAAATAAGATTAATAATAATATATAAAAGACAGTTGTAAAAGCTGGTTAAGTTTGGCAAAGATCAGATGCAAAATGAAGGCCCTATCGAATGACGAGGCAAATTATAGAATTTTTAACAAAATCAAGGGCCATAACTCCGCTGTTACTGGGCCGATCTGGTTGTTTTTCGAACCTGACAAAGCTTTCATAGACATTAACAATCTGGTGAAGTTTGGTAAAGATCGGATGAAAAATGAAGGCCCTATCGTCTTAACGAGAAAAAATATATCATTTTGAAGTAAATTAAGGGCCATAACTCCGATGTTACTGGTCCGATATGGCTGGATTTAGAACTTGTTCGAGCTTTCATTGATATTAACAATCTGATTAAGTTTGGTAAAGATCGGATGAACAATGAAGCCCCTATAGTCTTAACAAGGCAAAATATAGCATTTTTAACTAAATCAAGGGCCAGAACTCCGCTGTTACTAGTCAGATATGGCTGGTTTTCAAACTTGTCCAAGCTTTCATTGATATTAACAATCTGATCAAGTTTGGTAAAGATCGGATGAACAATGAAGCCCCTATCGTCTTAACGAGGCAAAATATAGCATTTTTAACTAAATCAAGGGCCATATCTTCGCTGTTACTGGTCCGATATGGCTGTTTTTCAAACTTGTTCAAGCTTTCAACGACATTAACAATCTGATAAAGATTGGTAAAGATCGGATGAACAATGAAGCCCCTATCGTCTTAACGATGCAAAACATAGCATTTTTAACTAAATCAAGGGCTACAACTCCGCTGATACTAGTCCGATATGGCTGGTTTTCGAACTTGTCCGAGCTTTCATTGATATTAACAATGTGGTAAAGATAGGATGAAAAACGAAGGCCCTATTGTCTTAACGAGGCAAAATATAGCAATATAGCATTTTTAACTAAATCAAGGACCATAACTCCGCTGTTACTGGTCCGATCTGGCTGGTTTTCGAACTTGTCCGAGCTTTCATTGATATTAACAATGTGGTAAAGTTTGGTAAAGATAGGATGAAAAATGAAGGCCCTATCGTCTTAACGAGGCAAAATTTAGCAATATAGCATCTTTAACTAAATCAAGGGCCATAACTCTGCTGTTACTTGTCCGATCTGGCTGGTTTTCGAACTCATCCGAGCTTTCATTGATATTAACAACCTGTTAAAGTTTGGTAAAGATCGGATGAAAAATGAAGGCCCTATCGTCTTAACGAGACAAAAGTTAACAACGGACGGACGGACGGACGACGGACAACTCGGCATCCCATAAGCTCTGCTGGCCTTTGGCCAGTAGAGCTAAAAATGATATATCTCGCCTCGTTAATTCGATAGGGCCTTCATCTTTCACATGATCTTTACAAAATTTTACCTGATTGTTTATATCAATGACAGCTCAGACAATTTCGAAAACCAGCCAGATTGGACCAGTAACAGATGAGTTGTGGCCCTTGATTTAGTTAAAAATGCTATATTTTGCCTCGTTAAGTTGATAGGGCCTTCGTTTTCCATGCGATCTTTATGAAACTTTATTAGATTGTTAATATCAATGAAAGCTCGGTCAAGTTCGAAAACCAGCCAGATCAGACCAGTAACAGTGGAGTTATGGCCCTTGATTTAGTTAAAAATCCTATATAGACGATAGAGTCTTTATCTTTCTTCCGATCTTTAAGAAACTTTACCAGATTGTTAATATCGATGAAAGCTTGGACAATTTCGAAAACCATCCAGTTTGGACCATTTACATCGGAGTCATGGCCCTTGATTTTCTGAAATATGCTATATCTTGACCTCATTAAGACGAAAGGGCCTTCATTTGGCCGGATTTCATTGAAACTTTGCAGGGATGATCAGTACCAAGCCTAGTTGTACATAGTCACCATGTTCCAGTTGAATGATTTTGGCGGAGTTACAGCCCTTTAAAGGTTTTAATACACAAACTTTGTTCTGACTAGTTCTCCTAAACCCCTGGCTGGATTTAAACGAAGCTTTTTAGGGATGATTAATTCCATGTCTGGTTTTGCAAATCATTGCCATATTCCAGCTGAATGATTTTTTTGGCAGAATGATGGCCCTTTAAAAGTTTTAATACACAAACTTTGTCTGATCTACTTCTCCTGAACCCCTCGCCAGATTTCAATGAAACTTTGCAGGGATGATCAGCACCAAGCCTAGTTGGGCATGTCATCGTCACGTTCTGGTTTACAGATATTTGGCAGAGTTATGGCCCTTTAAAGGATTTTGATACCACAGTTTTTTCCGGGCTAGTTCTCCTGAACCCCTGGCTGGATATAGACGAAACTTGACAAGATGATCAGTATCAAGCCTAGTTGTGCATATCATCGCCATATTTCGGTTGAATGATTTTGGCGGAGTTATAGCCATTTAAATGTTTTAATACACAAACTTTGTCCAGATTAGTCTGTTCTGAACTCTTTGTCAAATTTCAGCGAATCTTGGCAAGAATGGTCAGTACTAAGCCTAGTGGCACCTGTCATTGCCATGTTCTGGTTGAATGATTTTTGAAAGACTTATGGCCCCTTATACATAAACTTTATCTTGAGCCAGTAGAGCATCCACAGGCCCTCTTGGGCCTCTTGTTTTTTGAAACTATTCCTTTTTTTCATTTTTTTTTTTTTTTTTTTAGCTCTATGTTGGACCAGTTGGACCAGTAACAGAGGAGTTATGGCTCTTGATTTAGTTAAAAATAAATACTATATTTTGCCTCGTTAATACGGTATGGCCTTCATTTTTCATCTGATCTTTACCAAACTTTACCAGATTCTTTAGTTATGGCCCTTGATTTAGTCAAAAAGTTGTTTTTTGCCCGAAACTTTCAAAAAAACGTAAAGGGCAGTCACTCGCTTCATTGATGTTATAAGAGCCATGTTAGCCACAGGCCCTCTTGGGCCTCTTGTTTATATTTGTTGTTTTTTAACCCAGTCAATTTTTTAGCTCTACTGGCCGAAGGCCAGCAGAGCTTATGGGATGCCGAGTTGTCCGTCGTCCGTCCGTCCGTCGTCCGTCCGTCGTCCGTCGTCCGTCCGTTGTTAACTTTTGTCTCGTTAAGACGATAGGGCCTTCATTTTTCATCTGATCTTTACCAAACTTTAACAGGTTGTTAATATCAATGAAAGCTCGGATGAGTTCGAAAACCAGCCAGATCGGACAAGTAACAGCAGAGTTATGGCCCTTGATTTAGTTAAAAATGCTATATTGCTAAATTTTGCCTCGTTAAGACGATAGGGCCTTCATTTTTCATCCTATCTTTACCAAACTTTACCACATTGTTAATATCAATGAAAGCTCGGACAAGTTCGAAAACCAGCCAGATCGGACAAGTAACAGCAGAGTTATGGCCCTTGATTTAGTTAAAAATGCTATATTGCTAAATTTTGCCTCGTTAAGACGATAGGGCCTTCATTTTTCATCCTATATTTACCAAACTTTACCACATTGTTACTATCAATGAAAGCTCGGACAAGTTCGAAAACCAGCCAGATCGGACCAGTAACAGCGGAGTTATGGTCCTTGATTTAGTTAAAAATTCTATATTGCTACATTTTGCCTGGTTAAGACAATAGGGCCTTCGTTTTTCATCCTATCTTTACCACATTGTTAATATCAATGAAAGCTCGGACAAGTTCGAAAACCAGCCATATCGGACTAGTATCAGCGGAGTTGTAGCCCTTGATTTAGTTAAAAATGCTATGTTTTGCATCGTTAAGAAGATAGGGGCTTTATTGTTCATCCGATCTTTACCAATCTTTATCAGATTGTTAATGTCGTTGAAAGCTTGAACAAGTTTGAAAAACAGCCATATCGGACCAGTAACAGCGAAGTTATGGCCCTTGATTTAGTTAAAAATGCTATATTTTGCCTCGTTAAGACAATAGGGGCTTCATTGTTCATCCGATCTTTACCAAACTTGATCAGATTGTTAATATCAATGAAAGCTTGGACAAGTTTGAAAACCAGCCATATCTGACTAGTAACAGCGGAGTTATGGCCCTTGATTTAGTTAAAAATGCTATATTTTGCCTCGTTAAGACTATAGGGGCTTCATTGTTCATCCGATCTTTACCAAACTTAATCAGATTGTTAATATCAATGAAAGCTCGAACAAGTTCTAAATCCAGCCATATCGGACCAGTAACATCGGAGTTATGGCCCTTAATTTACTTCAAAATGATATATTTTTTCTCGTTAAGACGATAGGGCCTTCATTTTTCATCCGATCTTTACCAAACTTCACCAGATTGTTAATGTCTATGAAAGCTTTGTCAGGTTCGAAAAACAACCAGATCGGCCCAGTAACAGCGGAGTTATGGCCCTTGATTTTGTTAAAAATGCTATAATTTGCCTCGTCGTTCGATAGGGCCTTCATTTTGCATCTGATCTTTGCCAAACTTTACCAGCTTTTACGACTGTCTTTTTTATATTATTATTTATTTTTTTTTAATTATTTATTTTTTTTTTTTATTTTTTTTTTTTTTTTAATTAATTTTTTTTTTTTTATTATTTTTTTTTTTTTGGAAATTATTCCTTTGTATATAAATATATATATATTTTTTTTTTTTAGCTCTGTTGGACCAGTCGGACCAGTAACAGAGGAATTATGGCTCTTGATTTAGTTAAAAATGCTATATTTTGCCTCGTTAATACGGTATGGCCTTCATTTTTCATCTGATTTTTACCAAACTTTACCAGGTTCTTTAATTATGGCCCTTGATTTAGTTAAAAAGCTGTATTTTGCCCGAAACTTTCAAAAAAACGTAAATGGCAGTCACTCGCTTCATTGATGTTATAAGAGTCAACATAACCAGTAGAGCGTCCACAGGCCCTCTTGGGCCTCTTGTTTTTATTTCTTACAACTACTTATAGTTATTGTAAATTTTACAATGCTTATGAGTAGTTGACATTTTTTTCAATATGTGCTTGTTTACACACGTGTTTATGTTTTATTCGTTTGTTAAATATTAATATGGTTTACTTTTATAATCAAACAATCAGGAAAACAAAAGTAGAATGCTTACAGTGGCCTTTAATACTGTTTTATTCTTGACTTGAACCATATTACTTCTTATAAGACAATAACAATAACTTTTCGTATTTTACGGGAAAATTTGACAGGATATCAATACGCAGACTGGATTACAGTACCTATTAACGATACCTCAATTCAACACGTTTTATAAAGTAAACATAACCCGAAACCCGTCTGTGAAATTTTTGTTTAGTCATACGTAGACTCGTTCTCAATATGTTCTAATCGAGTCTTGCATCATACAGTACTAGGAACATATTCTACAAATGTGTGACAATTACGGAACAGAACAATTCAACAATCAAACAAACCATTTAAATCAGAAGATGGAGATTGCGAAACGCAGTGTATTTACGTTTCGGTACGCATTGAAATGAATCGTTTGTATTTTCTTATTGTTTTTTACGTTTTTAGTACACATAGAAAGAAATCTTTTGCGTTTTTTGGCTCATTTATTTGCGTAAATTACGCAGATATGCAGCTTATCTAGAGCTCTGGACTTCTACATGGAAATACTTAAAAAAAAATATTTTCTAAAACTCTCAAGAGCCAGAGGTTTAATATTTTCCATTTGCTATAAGCTTATGGTCCTTTACCAAGTTTGTTCAAATGATGACCCTGGGGGTCACATGTTTTATATAGACTTCTATATGGAAATACTTAAAAAAAAAATCTTTTAAAACTCCAAGAGCCAGAGGTTTAATATTTTGCATTTACTAAAAGGTTATGGTCCTTTACCAAGTTTGATCAAATGGTGACCCTGGCAGTCACATTTGGCCCCGCCCCAGAGGTCACATGTTTTATATAGACTTGTACAGGGAAAAACTTAAAATATCTTCTCTGAAACTGCAAGAGCCAGAGGTTTAATATTTTGCATTTACTATAAGCTTATGGTCCTCTACTAAGCCTGTTCAAATGGTGATCCTTGGGTCACAATTGGCCCCGCCCCAGAGGTCACGTTTTACATAGACATACATAGGGATCTTTTTTTTAAAAAAAACGTTCTTCTCAGAAACAGCTTGGACAATTTTGACCAAACTTCACATGGATGATCCTTAGGTGAATGTTTTTCAAATTTTTTAAAATCAGGTAAACACGACATCCAAGATGGCTGCCATTGAAACATCTTTTACACTGGGAAGCTAAGGGCCGTCTGTTCAAATCCCACTATATATTTATTTTTTTTCTTCGTTTTTATTATTATTTCCTGTTTGGATTGTTTATTTTTACTAACGTTTTTATAAGATAAAGATGTTGCATGTTTTACATAGACTTATATAGGGAAAACTTAAACAATCTTCTTCTCTGAAATTACAAGAACCATAGGTTTAATATTTTATGTTTGTTATAGGCTAATGGTCCTCTACCAAGTTTGTTCAAATGGTGACCCTGGGGTTCAAATTTGGCCAAGCCCCAGGCAACACAGTTTTACATAGGAAAAAAAAAATCTTCTCCCTGAAACTAGAAGAGTCAGAGGTTTAATATGTTGCATTTACTATAAGCTTATAGTCCTTTACCAAGTCTGTTTAAATGGTGACCCTGGGGTCACATTTGGACCCGTCCCAGGGTCACATGTTTTACATAGACTTATATAGGGAAAAATCATATTCTCTGAAACTGCAAGAACCAGAGGTTTAATATTTTGCATTTGCTATAAGCTTATGGTCCGCTACCAAGTTTGTTCAAATGGTCACCATGGGGTCAAATTTGGCCCCGTCCCGAGCGTCACAGTTTTACATAGATTTATATAGTAAACAAAATTACAAATCTTTACTCTAAAACTACAAGAGCCAGAGGCTTAATAGTTTGCATTTACTATGAGCTTATGTTCCGTTACCAAGTTTATTCAAATGGTGACCCTGGTGTCACATTTGGCCCTGCCCCAGGGGTCACATGTTTTACATTGACTTGTAGAGGGAAAAACTTAAAAAATCATCTTCTCTGAAACCTCAAGGCACACAGCTCTCATATATTTCATGTAGCCCTGGGGTCACATTTAGCCCTGCCCCAGGGGTTACATTCTAGCACCTTCATTTTGTATTTGATCTTTACCAAACTTTGCCAGTGTCTTTATATCAACAGAGGCCACATTTCTTGAACAATCCTAACCAAACTTGCACAGATTGTAAATGACCATAAGATTTCAAAGAAATTGATAATGGGCCAGTACTCAGGTGATCGATTTAGGGCCATCTTGGTCCTTTGGTTTATATCTCAGCATTGCCATGTGCAATTATTATAAAACTTGCACAGTAAGTTGCTGACATGTACCAAACATCATACGTCATACGCTGAACATATAAACTAGGTTTTCAACATTAAAGCATCCTCCCACTCCCAAAAAAAAAAATCGAGAAAAGCTTTATTAAATAGTTTCACCAAACACAAAGGCACTCATCTTTTACATTTTTGAAAACCGGGCTTTATCGCCACCAGGCTTTTCTCTCTCATATGAATGAATAATAAAATGAATTAATGTTTAGAACTGATTAAAGGATTGAGTGATTGCTAAATGGGTGACTTGATTATTTTACTGATGAGATAAATATTAAAGGGACTGGAGGCAATCTGGAAGAAGTATGTGTAATAAAGCAGAATTCTAAGAAAATACAGAATCAGTATTGAACTGAAATTTTGTATTTTAGTTGAATTAAGAGATTTACATGATATCTTTATTTCAATCATTCATTTGGACATTATACATTTGTTATTATTTAGTTCAAAATATTGATGAGAAGCAACAATTAACCCTCAATCCCCTGTATATATATATAATGGACTGTTCTTTCTTTGAATTAAGACCATTCCATTTATGTGACAAAGGGGTGTTTTGTGGCAAATGACTGATCAGCAGCCAGACATTGTAAACCCTGATCAGCCTGTGAGTTGCTCATAAGAATCATGCTTAGTTGCTATTATAATCGTGCTTAGCGCGTTAAGGGTTAAGAGCTAGAAAACTAGTAAATATATTTGTGTTTGTGAACATTTCTGGAAATTTCACACAATCATGTCACCTACTGACAGTAATGGCCACAGCTAATTTCCCATAAGGGGACCCTAAACAGCCAAAACAAAAAAGGGCTGAAACCCAGTTTGGTAACATGTGTTATGCTGGAGAATCCAGGTATATGTGATCCTGGAATAAAAAGCAGCCAGTAGTCTGCAACCACAACCACATGACTATCAGCCACAACACCGACAACAATTGGTTGATAATAATCATCAATAAGCAGCAAAAACAGGAGCGGCAAGCACCAACAGCAGCACAACTCTTATTTTAAAGACAACAAACATTAGGCCTAAAAAAAAAGGTTTGTTTCCTGTTACTCGACCGACCATGATTTTTACCTCCCGATCGTATTTTTTTATAATGGATAAAAAAAAAAAAAAGCGGTAAAAAAATCGCGACGACGACGCAAATGAATTATTATACCAGTCCCGTCGCTAAGCAATGACCAATTCCGTTTTCGATTTTCAACTCGCGCATACGTCTTTTTGGCATTGAAAATTGTCGAATTGATAAAGCATACAAAGTCAAAAACGTACATACATCTCAAGATAAATGTTTTATTTTACTTGTTGCGAAGGAATAAATTCAAATCGATTGAATATTGTGTTATATGCGTTTTACCTGCGACCCACATTTGCGGATTACACAAAATGTCTGCCATCTGCATTTAAATATCATATTTTTGTTTTTGAAAGAATATTTTGCCTAGCCATAAGCTTGATTCTTACAAATATCGTGTTTGTTTGAAATTTCATATGTTAAATATTATTTGAAAACTAAGATAGATGATGGATTTTCTACGATTCGCAAGATTTCAATTGGTGGAAATATACTATTTTTGGAAGGGGTTTCCCCGAAATATGATGGATCTCATGTGATACCTATATTTTTAAACTTCGAATCAAAATTGAGCGCACTGGCGAGAAGCAGATCAATCTATTGCGAATATCGCATGTTGTTTACATAAGCTACTGTAGACCGCAATGCACTCGACGGCTACACCAAGACGATTTGGAGTAGGAATTTGGGAATTTTCCCGGAATCCTTAATATTTTATGACGGCGGAGTACCCATATCTGCAGCTCTCTATGTGTACCAAAGAAACACAACACAAACAATAGACTCGTTTTATGCAACAGTCAACTTAAAGTCTTTAATTCTGACACTGATATTATCCAAACCTACCAAACCCCATTTGAGCATGTGACAGGAAACATCACTAATGTTTTTAAGGCCTTATCAACATCAACAACTAACAGTCAATGATCATCAGCAGCAACGAAAATGGCAGCTAAAATCAATCATTCAACCACCACAAAAGCCTAGGCACCAGCAACAGCACCATATGTCAGATAATCAGCCAGATCAATTGAATAATCCTTAACAGACGTCAAAAAGAGACAATTACAATGCAGAGCCAGGACCCATAAACAATAAAGCTGCATAGATTGCGAAAGAGGTACCGTTCAAGGAAGAACAGACAACATACTTTCATCTGCAACAGGAAATGGCACCATTTACTACAAGGTTAAGTAATAATCCTGATCTGAATTAAACACACTGCTTGGCATTTTTCATGCAGGATCTCATCCAAATTTATTTGAGATTTTCATACCAACCGCACCATTGGTGGCAAGAAAAGAAAATGGCCACTTCAAGACAAGCAGCATAGATAATCAAGTCGGGTTACCTTTCTTCATGACCAAACACATAAGGTTTCAGCAGCTATCAGCACTCAGACAGAACACATAATTAGGCACCAAGATGGGAACACATCACAGATAGGAACAGTCGTAGGAACAGTCGGCATCAAGGTCATCAAAAACATGCCCTACTTCTTAAACAGGGATGAAAATGGACAAAAGACCTGGCAGAATATGTATGCTGCTTATGAAAACATCACTGGTCTATACACAGAATTGTAGGAAGCCTATGAACAATGGCTAATTGATTACAAAATTGACAGAATAAACAAATTACTCCAAACCATCAACTTTATTTGATGTTTATGCAGAGTAATATTAAAGAAATGAGAGTTATAGAGAATTCTTGGTCAACAAGAACCAATTCTTGGTCAACAAGAACCACAGTTTGCCACCAGTATGGGATCTATTGACTGCTTTCATTATTGTTCATTAATAAACTTAAAAGAGAACTCACAAATGGGAGAATTCAGATGTTCAGTATTAAATGAAATCGGGCTTCAGTAATGCAAAGATTTTCAAATTTAAAAACAAAAATGCCTACGTATTAAAATAAGTTAACTAAATAAAGATTAATTCAAAGGGAACTTAGATTGCAACAGTTTTGAATAATCTGTGCTGCCCTGCTTGAGCCTGATCAACTTGAGTAGTGGTAAGGTGGACGCACCTTGCCTTGTGTAGCTGGATTAAACAAAATTAATATGCCCCATGAAGAAAATAAATACTGTAAAACTATTCGAAGACATAATTTTCAGTAAATTGGGCTATAGTTTATAAAATAGAGAAAACTGTTAGGTATAACAAACAACAATTTTTTTTTTTTTAAAAACAAAAAACATTTATCTTTACAGAAAAAGTAGTCTTACCAGTGGCAGTATTTTATTTCAATTTAGAAACTATATTTATTTGAAAAGTGATTAGAACACTTATGAATAATATGATGGCTGGCCATGTGCCTTAAACTGCTGTTGAACAGTGCAGTCACATTATTTGGCTTTAGATTGAAAAGATACAATATTGAAATCATTTTACATAATTTCCTGGTCGCATGTTTCATTGCATTAGTTACTTGCATACAACTATTTGGACAGCCAGCCCTAGGATGAGCAGCCCGGATGAGATGCTCCTTTCTTCCAGAATTGCTGACAGCAGTAGAAACTAAGCAACAGCAGCAGGGATAAACTTAGCAGAAAGCATTGCCAGCAGCAGCAGCAGCAATTATGAACATAAAAGTACATGGTGAAGGACAAGCTAAACAGAAGTCATTTTTAAGAAATATCAGTTGAGAGGAGTGAATATAGTGTTTAAAAGCAGAGCAAAGAAAAGTGTGCAAAATTGCTTAAAACAAGAAAGAAATCAAAATGTGGTAAATGGAGTACAAATTATTATCACATAACTGACGGTGTGGGAGTGGAATAACACCATTTGATACGGTGTGGGAGTGGAATAACACTAATACAGTGTGGGAGTGGAATAACACCATTTGATACGGTCAGGGAGTGGAATAAGACCATTCAGTACAGTGTGGGAGTGGAATAACACCATTTGATATGGTGTGCGAGTGGAATAACACCATTCAATACGGTGTGGAAGTGGAATAACTCCATTTGATATGGTGTGGGAGTGGAATAACACCAATACAGTGTGGGAGTGGAAAAACACCATTCGATATGGTTTGAGAGTGGAATAACACCCAATACGGTGTGGGAGTGCAATAACACCATTCGATACGGTGTGGGAGTGGAATAACACCATTCAATACGTTGTGGGAGCGGAATAACACCATTCAATATGGTGTAGGAGCGGAATAACACCATTCAGTATGGTGTGGGAGTAGAATAACACCCTTCAGTGGTGTGGGAGTGGAATAACACCATTTAATACGGTGTGGGAGTGGAATAACACCATTCAATATGGTGTGGGAGTGGAATAACACCATTCAATACAGTGTGGGAGTGGAATAACACCATTCAGTTTGGTGATGGAGTGGAATAACACCATTAAGGTGTGGGAGTGGATTAACACCATTCAATACGGTGTGGGAGTGGAATAACACGATTCAATACGGTGTGGGAGTGGAATAACACCATTCAATACAGTGTGGGAGTGGAATAACACCATTCAGTATGGTGTGGGAGTGGAATAACACCATTCAGTAAGGTGTGGGAGTGGATTAACACCTTTCAATATGGTGGAGTGAAATAACACCATTCAATATTTTCGATAATCCACTAGTGATATTGATATGCAAATGAAGGCCGAATTGTCATTCGGTCTTTTCCGTTCAGCTCGATGTTACATGTCGTAACCATTCAAAATACCGGATTACCGGACGGATAAATCATTAATATTCATTTGTTGATTTAAGGCTATTAAACACTGATTTAATGACACTTTGATTTACTAATATGCAGAAGTGCTGGCAATATGAACATATGTAACAATATGCACAACTGCTGGTAATATGAACCCCATGTGTAACAATAGGCACAACTGCTGGCAATATGAACCCCATGTGTAACAATATGCACAAATGTGTAACAATATGCACAACTGCTGGCAATATGAACCCCATGTGTAACAATATGCACAACTGCTGGCATTATGAACCCCATGTGTAGCAATATGCACAACTGCAGGCAGTATGAACCCATGTGTAACACTATCCACAACTGCTGGCAATATGAACCCCATGTGAGAATATTTATGATAAAATATCAAAAACAAGCCGAGTTGTCGAGATTACCAGAAACATTTTCATCCTAAATAAACCGAAGTTAGCATGTGGCTCATTTAATGCATGCGGACATTTCATATGAAACTGAAGCACATTATGATAGTGTTCTGCTGTATTTGGATTGGCACCAACTTACTCTTCGAAATCGCCTCTAGCCCCTTTAACAATACATAAGTTACATAAGGGTATATTGGTACAATGTTTTTGAAAGGATGAGAGTTGTTGGATGGATGGCTAAGTGAAATTGATAGGGTAGTGGGTTGATAGACGGGTGGTTATGGTTCAATGGGTGAGTGGCTGGTTGCATTTTGGAAATGTGTATAGGTAGGTGGGTTGTTGGATGGAAGTGGTTGAGCATATGGGTTCAATAATCATTTGATTGTGTATGTATTTTGTTAGTTCAACCTATTTTTAGCTCTACTGGCCAAAGGCCAGGCGAGCTTTTGCGATCACTTTTCGTCCGTCTGTCTGTCTGTCTGTCTGTCCGTCTGTCTGTTAGCAGTTATATAAAATCGACATCTCCTCTGAAACCGCTTGAAGGATTTTGATGAAACTTCATCACAATGTTACCTGGGAGGGCCCCTCTCAGTTTTTCGCGGCCGTCAGTCATCCAAGATGGCCGCCATGGCTAAAACTAGGTCAAATTTAAGGAAATTTCAAACGACATCTCTGAAACCACTATTCCATTCTACTGAAATATCATATAAATGTTCCTTGGGTTGGCCTCTATCAAGATTGTGTTTTTCGTTATCGTCAAATAATAAAAATGGCCGCCATGGCGACCCAAAGTTTACATAGAGTTATATAGGAAAAGGTTAAAAATTACATCTTCTCTGAAACCGCCTGAAAGATTTTGATGAAACTTAAGCACAATGATATTTGGGATAGTCCCTCTCAGATTTGTGTTTTTCATGGCTGCCAGTCATCCAAGATGGCCGCCATAGCTAAAACTAGGTCAAATTTAAGTAAATTTTAAACATCTCCTCCGAAACCACTTATTCCATTCTTGTGAAATATCATACACATGTTCCTTGGGTTAGCCTCTATCAAGTTAATGTTTTTCGTTATCGTCAAATAATCAGAATGGCCGCCACGGTGACCCAAAGTTTACATAGTTATATAGGAAAAGGTTAAAAATTACATCTTCTCTGAAACCGCTTGAAAGATTTTGATGAAACTTCATTACAATGATATTTGGGATAGTCTCTCTCAGATTTGGGTTTTTCGCTGCCGCCAGTCATCCAAGATGGCCGTCATGGCTAAAATTAGGTCAAATTTAAATAAATTTCAAATGACATCTCCAAAATCACTGATTCCATTCTACTGAAATATCATATACATGTTCCTTGGGTTGGCCTCTATTAAGTTTGTGTTTTTCGTTATCGTCGAATAATCAAAATGGCCGCACCCAAAATTTACATAGAGTTATATAGGAAAAGTTTAAAAATGACATCTCCTCTGAAACCGCTTGAAGGATTTTGATGAAACTTAATCACAATGATATTTGGGATAGTCCCTCTCAGATTTGTGTTTTTCGCGGCCGCCAGTCATTCAAGATGGCCAACATGGCTAAAACTAGGTCAAATTTAAGGAAATTTCAAACGACACCTTCTCCAAAACCACTTATTCCATTCTTGTGAAATATCACATGTTCCTTGGGTTGGCCTCTATCAAGTTTGTGTTCGATATAGTCGAATAATCAAAATGGCCACCACGGCGGCCCAAAGTTTACATAGAGTTATATAGGAAAAGGTTAAAAATGACATCTTCTGAAACCGGTTAAAGGATTTTGATGAAACTTAATCACAATGGTCTTTGGGATAGTCCTCCTCAGATTTTTGTTTTTCGCAGCCGTCATCATCCAAAATGGCCACCATGGCTAAAATTAGGTCAGATTTAAAGAGATTTCAAACGACATCTCCGAAATCACTTAATCCATTCAAGTGAAATATCATATACATGTTCCTTGGATTGGCCTCTATCAAATTTTTGTTTTTTAGCTCTATTGGCCAAAGGCCGGGCGAGCTTATGCAATCACTTTTCATCTGTCTGTCTGTCTGTTCGTCCGTCTGTCTGTTTGCCAGTCATCCAAGATGGCCACCATGGCTAAATCGAAGTCAAATTTATGGAACTTTGAAACATCTCCTCCGAAACCACTTATTCCATTATTGTGAAATACCATAAATGTGTTACTTGGGTTGGCCTCTATCAATTTTTATTTTTTTTCGTTATCGTTGAATAATCAACATGGCCGCCACGGCAACTCAAAGTTTACATACAGTTATATAGGAAAGGCTAAAAATGAAATTTTTTTCAAACCGGTTGAAGGATTTTGATGAAACTTAATCACAATGATCTTTGGGATAGTCCTCTCCAGATTTATGTATTTTCGCAGCCGTCAGTCATCCAAAATGGCCACCATGGCTAAAATTAGGTCAAATTTAAAAGAGATTTCAAACGATATCTTCTCCAAAACCACTTAATCCATTCCAGTGAAATATCATATACATAATCCTTGGGTTGGCTTCTATCAAATTTTTGTTTTTTGTTATCGTCGAATAATCAAAATGGCCGCCACGACGACCCAAAGTTTACATACAGTTATATAGGAAAAGGCTAAAATTGTCATCTTCTCTGAAACCTCTTGAAGGATTTTGTTGAAACTTTATCACAAGGATCGTTGGGATATTGTGTTTTTAGCAGCCGACAGTTGTCCAACATGGCCACCATGGCTAAAACTAAGTCAAATTTAAGGAAATTTCAAGCGCTATCTCCTTCGAAACCACTTAATCCATTCCAGTAAAATATCATGTACATGTTCCTTGGGTTGGCCTCTATCAAATTTGTGTTTTTCGTTATCATCGAATAATTAAAATGGTTGCCATGGTGACCCAAGGTTTACATAGAGTTATATAGGAAAAGGTTAAATATGAAATCTTCTCTGAAAGGAGTTTGTTAAAACTTTATCACAATGGTTTGCTTCTATTAAGTTCATGTTTTTTGTTTTCTTGCAATAATCAAAATGGCCACTGTGGCTACCCAAAGTTTATATAGGAAAAGGCTAAATATGACATCTTTACACAGTAGAGCTTCTACAGGCCCTCTTGGGCCTCTTGTTTTGAAAAAGTCTGTATGTAGATCAGATGAACTCGCAAAAGTTGGTAAGATGAACTCGCAAAAGTTGGCTAAAGTTTAAAAAAAAACAAAGAGGAATTTAGTATGGGTATTTGTTTGACTTGAAACATACCTCGTTTTAGCATAATAAACAAAGAGCATAATCAATCATCAATGACCCTAAAATTACTGAAAATACTTTGTTTAAAAACTATAAAACATGGAGTATGCTAAAAAAACATGCGCACAGAAACAACTATGTACAAACAATGGTAACATATATATAGATATATATACTCGCCGTCATAAGAAAGTATCCACTTCTAAATATTGATATACAAATACCATGAGAACCAATAATCACAATTTTTCATATTATTATATTAGATACAACATTTACAAACATGTTTTAATATGAAATATGAACATTCAATAAAGAATAAAATGTTTAAATCGATTCTTAGGCTCAACAGGCGGAAAACAAAAGTCACAGACCTAATAACGTGTATGTTCACCTCTTACATCAAGAGTTGCATTACATCCACGGCCCATACTACGGATCAGGTGTTGTATCCGGTACTGTGGCAGTAAGCAACTGGATCAGCTTTTGGCGGTTCTGGATGGGCTGCCCACTGTTGTATACCCTGCGTCCGAACTGGTCCCATAAGTGCTCTATCGGACTAAGGTCCGGTGAGAAAGCAGGCCAGGGTAGCACATTGACGTTATTGGCCACCAAGAAGTCGGTGGTCAATCTTGCTGAGTGTGGCCTGGTGTTATCCTGTTGGTACAGTGTAACGTTAGGGTGGTTAGCAAGGAACGGCAAAACAACTGGTTGGAGTATCTCGTCCATGTAACGTCGTGCCTTAAGACTGCCGTCGACGACAAGTGGTGTCCTATGGTTCCAGGAGATACCTCCCCACTCCATTACACTACCCCATCCCCAACGCGGCGCCTGACGAACACAGCAATCAGCGTAACGCTCATCGCGACGTCTCCATACTTTAGCACGTCCGTCAGGCATATCCAAGCAGAAACGAGATTTATCTGTAAACAGAACACACTGCCATTGACGTTGTGTCCATCGTGAATGTTGACGACACCAAACAACACGATTTCTACGGCGTTCGGGTGTCAACATGTTACATCTATAAGCGTTATGGCTATGGAGGCCACGTTCTCGAAAGCGGCGACGTATGGTTGACTCGCTGACATGTCGACCATGTATACTTATGGTCTCTCGAGCAAGTTGCGAAAGCGATTCCGCAGTTGTGAGAGCAATACATGACGATCC
This sequence comes from Cyrtodaria siliqua, assembly GCA_037043455.1. Taxonomy (NCBI): domain Eukaryota; kingdom Metazoa; phylum Mollusca; class Bivalvia; order Adapedonta; family Hiatellidae; genus Cyrtodaria; species Cyrtodaria siliqua. The sequence continues at coordinate 59,015 of JAWPHD010011076.1, forward strand.
TGTTGAGGTGACGTGATTCTAGGACATCCAGAACATTGTCTGTCGCTCACTGAACCTGTTACATTGTTCCGTTCAACTAGCTGTTGAATTGTTCTGTGTGTGCAGTTCATTCGACGTGCCACCTCCCGATATGACATACCCCCTTCAATCATGCCCACATTAATGCTTGATTACGTTGAGCGTCATTTAAACGTCCCATTTTTATGAAATATTGAAAACAAACTATGGCGTTTTTCTTTATTATCCTTGCAATATACACTAAAACACTAAGAACATTGCAACGTGCTATATAGCTAGAGGTAATCCAAATAAGCCCCATTGTGCACGTGCGCTCCGTGCGAGTTGACAAAGCCTTAAAATCAGTGCACTCTACATGTATACATTGCTGACAAAGAAACCGGTTTCATTTATACAAATACCATGCAAGATCGTTATGCTTGAATTGTATGGATTTCTATAGTGGATACTTTTCTTATGACGGCGAGCATATATAGAAGTAGCGACAATGTTAACCGTTCTATTAAAATGATAATACGTAGATTTTATTTTAGACATGCTTAGGTTTTAAGATAAATGATAAAATATGGAGTATGCAAAAACAAGAGGCCCAAGAGGGCCTGTATCGCTCTACTGGCTATGTGGTGTCTGTGGTTGGGTGGGGTTCACCCTATTATCCAATTGGGACTATTCAGCAGATGGAGCAAAAATAAAAAATCTTCTTACGCATCTACGCATTCTTAACTAAGAAAAACACAACACATGAACTTGAAATGTCAAATGGTATACAAGGAGTAAGTGTTACAAGGCCAAAACTCTGCAATAGTAAATTACTGCAACTGAACCAAGTTTCCAGGGTGCAACAGAAACTTGCTAAACTTTTTTCCCTCAGTATATAACTAAAATAAAACAACTTGAGAATTCAAACATAAATGTTTTCTTCAAAATGGAACATTTAATACATAATTTTGTAGTCATTTTTTAAAAACTATGAAAAACGAAACACGTTGACATTTGGCGGGAAAACTACTGCAAAACTGGGGATGTCTCTCTTTGGAGCCAGAAACGACTAACTTTTCATTGGATTATCTATGAAAAAAATGTTCTTCATTAAATGTCACTTGGATTAAAGTTTCAGGCAAGGGGTGCCATAATTGGCTACGAGATATTACTCAAAATTACGGCTTTTATAGACAAACTTGGACTAAAAACGCTCAAAACTATGTAATACACTACGAAAAACTTATTTCTGAGATTATTTTACCAATTGTTGTCGGAATTTTCCACTTGAAAAATCACCGAAAGGTGGGGTCACAAGACATGTAAGAAAGTGTTTGTTTACTAAACCGGTCAAGGGTACAGCTGTTTTCATTGATAGTTGCTCACAATGTGTAAGGAAAGAGTGGAAATTTTGAAAATGTTCATCCATACATGTGATATTTACAGGTCCTCAGTCTGGGAGTTTAGTCATTTTTTAAGGGAGATTCATGCAAAAATCTGGGAGGCTTTTTCGCGGGCTATTTTTAGCACGCGAGCAGTATTTTTTACCCAAATTCCATAAAAGAAATACCCAAATATACACTTTTAAAACAAGTTTCTTCACTGATTTCAGGGGAGATAACTAGAATGAGTAAAAACTTTTAATAATTATAAACATTAATAACCAAGGATAAACATGCAAGATCATCTAACACTATAAATATTTGAGCTTTATATTATGGTCTCGACTCTGAGTCTCTCAAATAAGAATCATCTCTTGAACACAGCCCTAACTTTAACACACTGAACTTTTACTAGGTTGCATACACTCTTACATGGAATAAAAGCAACCAACATCAATCAAGGAACCCCCTTTTTTTTTAAAGCAAAATCTTAAACGTACATACAAACATCAAACAAAAGCAATGTACGTCAATCATGGAACTCCCTTTGAAGTAAAATCTTTATAAAATTCATTAATTAAATCAAACATACTCACCAAATTCACAAAGTCTACTTTTATTTTCGCTATCCGATAATTACTGCGTCAACTTTAGACTTTAACAAACATTCATTTTTCACTTCTAAATAACTGATACCCACAATAAATTGCAATTAGTTTCAAGTCATATGGAACCTGTTTAATTAAACACATCATTAAAGACTTCATAAGTGTGCTGCTAATCCTTTCATAAGATCAATTAAGCCAATAATCTGTTTGCAAATAACATTTACAGGCATTGATCCAGGTCAAATTTAAATCCAGGTACACAACTTGTCACATGACATCTCGTTAGTCACGAGACAATAACATCAAGTTGGCTTTTAGGCAAACATATACTGAACAAAGGAAATAGAAAGATGATTTTCGAAAATTGGATTTTAGCAATTTTACGGGAGTTTTTTACACAATTCTGTGGGGCCGGACGGATGGTTAGAATTCCGTGAGATTTCATCTCACGCCTTGAGGTATTACATGTATATTCATCAGTGATCCAGTAAAACCTATTAATTTGCTTTTTAAACATACAACAAAATTGAATAGAAATGGGCATTTTTCCCCACACTTCCATCAAAACAGGATGGATTACTTTTTATTATGGGAACTACATTCGACTACACCTCTGAGGTTTACATGCTACACCTCTGAGGTTTACTTGCAATTGGTTGAGCAAGTTTTAGCACACTAAATTTGATAGAGATATTGTGAATGAATGGTTTACTGAAGTCTGATTGGACGATACAAAAGAGTTAATAAACAGAACAAGTTGCTCAATGGAAAAATGCCAGTCGAATAGGCATAATGCTTGTTTATTATTTTAGTTTGCATTTCTGAGGTTTCCATATTAACGGAAATTTCTCCCATATCTCATACGAGAAATTTGCACCATATTCCTACTAGACGCCGCTTTCTGGCATGGCAAATGATTCATAATTAAAACCATTGTAACCAGCATATGAAAGTTGTAATACTAGATGACCTTATTAGTCCCTCACCGATCCCGGGGGGTGACTATAGGTTTGCACCCTGTCAGTCCGTCCGTCCTTCTGTCCACCCGTCTGTCCTTCCGAAATGCTTGTCCGGGCCATATTTTCAATACTATAAGACTTTGAGATACCAAACTTGGTATTTGAATACATCTTGGGATAGCGGTGTGTCGCCTACTGAAAAAAAGTCACCTTGACCTTTGACCTCTGTCATAGAAAATGCTTGTCCGAACCGTATTTTCAATACTATAACACTTAGAGATACCAAACTTGGTATTTGAATACATCTTGGGGTAGCGGTGTCTTGTACCAAAACAGTTGAAATAGATGGAAAACAAATGTCAAATTTAGCGTCGTTAAATATTAAACATCACCTTGTGCATTATTTTCAGAGTACGATACCGGGCACATAGTATAAGGCTATCACCCTGTGCATAATTTTCATAAGCACAATACCTACCCTGTGCATAATTTTCATAAGCACAATACCTGGCACATAGTATATGTGCCATAACCCTGTGCATAATTTTCATAAGCACAATACCTGGCACATAGCATAAGGCTATCACCCTGTGCATAATTTTCATAAGCACAATACCTGGCACATAGCATAAGGCTATCACCGTGTGCATAATTTTCATAAGCACAATACCTGGCACATAGTATATGTGCCATAACCCTGTGCATAATTTTCATAAGCACAATACCTGGCACATAGTATAAGGCTATCACCCTGTGCATAATTTTCATAAGCACAATACCTGGCACATGGCATAAGGCTATCACCGTGTGCATAATTTTCATAAGCACAATACCTGGCACATAGTATATGTGCCATAACCCTGTGCATAATTTTCATAAGCACAATACCTGGCAATACTTTAAGCACTACAAGCGCACCTACTTACTCGTTCAATCGAGAGTAAACCCTTATCCTGCTACATATACATATAATGGACGGTTCTTTCTTTGAATTAAGACCATTCTATATATGTGACAAAAGGGTGTTTTGGGGAAAATGACTGATCAGCAGCCATACATTGTAAACCCTGATCAGCTGGATGCAAAGGCTATTATAATCGTGCTTAGCAGGTTTAAGAAGTTAACCACCACTAGAAGACCAGTATGAATGTTGGACATAATAATACAGTATAACAACAATATAAACAGGAATAAGGCCTTTAATTTGGTAGTTCTTATCGAATCAAATATTTTATTAAGAACACAAGAAGAGAAGTCCGCTCTAGACTGTTGTCATGATGATTACTATAACAAACTTCCATTTTCCACGTCTACATTGTTTCAAGTCGTATCCAAACTTTTTAATTACCTATATCATTAAAGACTTCAAAAGGGTGCTGCTAATCCTTTGATTATATCAATTATATTCAATTCATCGGTCTGCAGATCAAACTTTCTCCCAGGCGATGATCGAAGGGTCAAATTTATAAACAAAACAGTCACGTGACAGTCATGTGATCTCATTTCTGTGTGATTTACCGATAGTCAATATTTTTTTCTTCCGGCTTTTGATTATCTGAAGAAGAAAATGGTGGTCCCATATTGATCATAAAAACAGTCTTATGGCATTGGTCATCTTATACAGGTGGTCGCTTGTTTCAGAATAAATAGCAAATATTGTCGAGAGGAACTCAAGGTGGTCGCTTACAGCAGGTGGGTGCTTAAAACGGGTGGTCATATGACCAGGCTTGACTGTATTTGAAAAGGCTGAATCACAACTAAGAGAAGTAATCTTTGAATTAAAATTAACTCTGCAAACTTGAGTCTGGCCACCAAAACTTTCCTTGTAAAAATTGGAGACCCGAAAATAGATTCCTTGTTATTCCCTGTAAATTCTACTGGGCTCAGTAAAAAACAATATATCAGAGATATGCTATTTAAATACTGAATTTTTAAAAAAAAAAGACTAGAAGAACAATATGTTAGAACTAATGTCCCATTTGCTCGACAGAACATTAAATGGTTTAAAAACTCTAGGAGCTGAACAAACCCATGGTACAAACCAATAGTTGTCATTGCCCCAATCTACAGAATATGGCTCTACAGCTTCCGAAATAGGAAACCAAAACAACAAATTAAAATGCGACAACTTGGCATTTGAATTGTTGCAGAATCTGTCAACGGTATGGGGCCCGAACATAGCATCGAGGAAATAAAAAACACCAAAGAAACACCAGTCATCAAATATATGTATTTGCCTCTAAATTTTACTCTCTAATCCATTTCATATCTAATGAAATGCAATTGCTTGCACACATAGAAAAAATATCTAGGGCCATATCATGCAGGGCATTATTTATGCTTCCTTTTTGTGTTGCCTTTTCGAAGAAAAGCGCGATAGATAGGGATCACTTTGTCGTCCGTTCGTCCGTCAGTCCGTCACAAAAACTTAACTTTGGCTATAACTTTCTCATTTCTTGATATATCTTTATCGAACTCAGTATATACTCATCATGACAACATCGACATAACCTTACTAAAATATGATGGTCAAGGTCACACTGAAGGTCATTATATGGGTTAAATACTCTTTTTCTTCATGAAAACTTAATGTTGCCTTTAACTTTGTCATTTCTTGATATGTCTTTCATCAAACTTTCAATATATACTCATCGTGACAACTTCGACATGACCATACTAAAATATAAAGGTCAAAGTCACACTGAAGGTCATATATGGGTTAATTACTCGTTTTTTTTCTTCACGAAAACTTAGCGTTGGTTATAATTCAGTTCTTGATATTTCCTTTTTTTTTTGTAGCGACTACTCCTCTGAAACTACTGGATGAATTTTCATGAAACGTTACAGAAATGCTGCAAATGACGTCTAGTTGATCCTAGTGAAATCCAAGATGGCTGCCAAAGCTAAAAATAGATTTTTAAAAAGCAAGTTTGTAGCGACTTCTTCTTGCAAACTAAGTGATATTGATATGGGACTTTTTCTAAAATGATCAGCATGACATGATGTTGGTCCTTGTTGAAAATCGTTTTGATTTAACATTAAACATGGCTGCCAGTGGCCATCTTTGTTTACATAAAGTTATATAGTGAAAAGTTGTAGCGACTACTCCTCTGAAACTACTGGATGGATTTTCATGGCATTTCACAGGAATGTTTGCTCCTGATGTTTTAATTGATCCTAGCAAAATTTCAGTCGGCCGGAAGTTCAAGATGTTCGCCACAGCTAAAAATAGATTTTTAAAAAAGTTTGTAGTGACCATTTGTTGAAAACTATGAGTGATGATATGGGATTTTTCTAAAATGATCAGCATGAGATGATGTTGATCCTTGCAAGACCTGATGAAAATTATTTTGATTCTACATTAAACATGGCTGCCACGACCATCTTTGTTTATGTAGAGTAATATAGTAAAAACTTGTAGCGACTACTCGTCTGAAACTACATGGCAGATTTTCATGAAACTTCACAGGAATGCTGATCTAGCTATCAAAAACCTATCAGAGCTTCAAGGTCATTGACATCTTGGTTTTTGTTCATGAAAACTTAGCGTTGGTTATAACTTTCTCATTTCTTGATATTTTTTCATCAAACTTTCTACTCATCATGACAACATCGACATGATCATACTAAAATATAAAGGTCAAGGTCAAACTGAAGATCATTATATTACTCATTTCTTTCTTCACAAAACCTTTGTCAGGCCAGTTTGTCAAGGTCATTTATCTGGGTTAAAAAAAAACTTGTTATACTGACAAAGCGCTGACAGGTGACACACATGTTCTGCGGAACACCCATCATGTTCAATAATATGTACACAATTTTTCTGCAAAATCACGCGCCTCCCAGACAATTGTGATACAAAACTGGACAGTGAATAGTGGATAGCCAAGTCGAACTCTGAACCTTTTCATACTCTGACCAAGCCTTATTAGCAATAACTTTATTAAGTTCAATGTACTCTGCCTCAGCCATGGCAGACGCCCCTGAATAGACCAATATGGATGGTAGATAATCCTGAAACAACCTTTTAAAAACTAGAATACATAGTTTTCTTCCCAAATTGAATAGTATGTAAAGTTTTCGTAATATCCATGGTCGCATCCCAATTTTCATGACACTTGATAAAACGGTAAAATATCTTAGTTTGTAGCAAACATACATTTCCCAAAACTGGAGATATGGATATGATTTTCCCCGCTGAGTCAATTTTCTAGCAGATACTCTGGGAAAACTGTCGGGTACAGCTTCTATATTCGATTTTGTGCTTTCTATTCACCTACCTGGTATTATTAGAAAACCAGTCTCAAATCCCAAACATAACCAAGCTATTCCAAGCACTGAGTAGTGATGAAAATAGACTTTTCCTTATTTGTAAGAAAACCTGCACTGTCTAGGGTAGCCCTTACAAATTCTAAATCACAAAGTGTCGTACCATAAGAAATATTAACACCCCAACCATCGTCAAGGAAGAAAACTAGATTCAACCTGTTAGATCTCTAGTATTTAATTAGAGGTCTGAGACACTTTGCACGAGATGCTGATGAAAGCCCAAACGGTAGCACAGAAAACACAAAGTGTCTATGTTTTTCCGTTTAAAACCCAGGAAAATCCAAAAATTAATATAAGATTATTTTTTTTTGTTTTTTTTTGTATTTTAGGAAAATATTTTGCTTTTTTTTTGGGAAAATATCCAGGATGGGGCCGAAATTCACTGAACCATAACACCTACACTCATGAAACTTCATAGGTACATTGCCCTAGGCGGGAGGAGGATGTCTATTGTTTTGGGGGTCAGTAGGTAAAAAGTCACGGTCACCATGACCTTACACGGAAATATGCATTCCACACAATAACTTGAAAATCATAACACCTACACTCGTAAAACTTCATAGGTACATTGCCCTAGGTGAGAGGAGAAACCTATTGTTTTGGGGGTCAGTAGGTCAAAGGTCAAGTTTACAGTGACCTTATATGAAAATATGAATTCTGCACAAACCGTAACACTAACATTCAGAAAGCTTTATAGGTGCATTGCCCTAGGTGAGAGGAGAAATATATTGTTTTGGGGTCCAGTAGGTCAAATGTCACATTGACTTTATATGGAAATATGCATTCCTCACAATAACTTCATAAACGTAACACCTTTGCTCATAAAACTTCACAGGTAAATTGTCCTAGGTCAGGAGAAGAATCCTGTAGATTTTGGGGCCAGTAGGTCAAAGGTCAAGGTCACAGTGACCTTATATGGAAATATGCATTTCTCACAATAACTTCAAAACCATCTCACCTACGTTCATAAAACATCATAGGAATATTACCATAGGTGAGAGGCAAAACTCTATTGTTTTTGGAGCCAGTAGATCAGAGGTCAAGGGCACAGTGAGCTTATATGGAATTATGCATTCTGCTCAATAACTTCAAATTCATAACACCTACACTCATAATAAATAATAACCCAATGAGGGTGATTGGTATAAACCAATGGCCTGTTTCAAAATTGTTGTAAAATTAATAGGTTTGGCCTAACTAACATAATAACCTGAAGGAAACTGGCATATAATGCCCGATTAGGTGGCGCTCTTGCTAACATAAGTACTCAAAATGAGGCCTTTTTTGTCAGCTAAACTAATAGCCACAGACAGAAGTTTACATTATGGGGAATAAAGGCAGCTTCGTAAATACACTGCTTCTGCAAAAGTTCACTGACTGCCATATCTAGAAAATCACTATATAGCACAGCCGATTTATTTTTCATAAACTTGGGTGTCATAGTTAAAAAAGGAATAACATATCCATATATCCATATCCTCTTAAAATTAATATTATTATCAATTCTAACCATTTTCCGTGATTTTTCTGGCACCCACTTCACATCCGATTTGTAGTCCATCTCCATCCTTGGGAACATTGTGTTGATGAGCACTTAACAATTTCATCCTGTGTGTTTCTGTAATTTATTGTGATCAAGATATATTATCATAGTTTGCTATTGTGGAAATGTATGCATTTATTCCAGCACCTCTTCGGATTTGGCAGAACCATTGAGTATGGTACTGTTTATATTTTTTGCCTTGCTTTATAGTGATCTCATAGTTTATATTTCTATAGACAGATCCCTATAAAAGCATAATGTGTGGGGTCACTTTGAAGCAGATCAAACTGTGTGTCAAAAGTACCATAATCAATTGTTATGACAATTTGAAATGCGATGGGCTGGAGTAAGGACAGAATTTCAATAATAACAAGCAGAAATATAAATTTAACCACCTTTGGTTAATTGGGACATTGCCCCTGGGTCGTAACTTGGAAACCTTTGAGATCCCCACCCTATAACCAAATACACACTTACCGGGCATACACAGATGGATTATAAGAATCTATCATGGGTATCCGGTGAGGATAGGGAATTCCAACCCGAGGTATGAGTGTTTTTTATCTTTAAAAATTCCCTATCTGAACCGAATACCCATGATAGATTCTTTTTCTTGCATATCAGAGACATTGTGTGCGTCGACGCCGCCAGCTACTAACGTTTTATATATTTTCCTGCATACGGATGTTGGCGCGCTTGAATTTTATCTCGACCCTAGGGTGAGATGGAAATATCTAGCCCCGGTAAAATGACGGATATCAGTGTCCGGTATGCAAGAAAAAACCATCCAACCAGCATTTGCCCTGGGGTCCATCTTCACCCCTTGGGACATAGCCTCTGGGTCATAACTTGGAAACCGTTGATATTCCCACCCTATAACTGTACACTAATACTGGGCCTGAACACTTTAAGGCAGGCACAGGAATTTGCAGTGACTGCGTGATCTGATTCTGTTTTCATTTTTGCGAAGATCATAGGGTTTGCTATTCAAGGCCATTTTGACTCTTTTGTTAGCTGTGTTTTTTATTAGCCGGGTATTTTGAGAAAAAAAGAAAGGCTTATAGATTGGCATAAACCGGGCGGCCGTCAACATTTTATTTTCTATATATGTCAGCATTACCATGTTTTACTTCATCAAACTTTAACAGCACCAAAGATCAGCAGAGCTTATGCCGTGGTTCGGCATCCATTGTCCGTCCGTCCGTCTGTCCGTTAACTTTTTATGTGGCGACTACTCCTGAAACTACTTGACGGATTTTCATGAAACATCACAGGCAGGGCTTCTAAAATTTTAAAATGCAAATCGGTCCAGGTTTTTAACTGCCGTAAGAATCGCGCTTATTTTGAAAAAATCACTAAAATTGCCGTAGCTCACCCACCATGTCAGCTGCACCATGATTTTTTCCCGTTCAGTCATTGATATAGAGAACTACTTAAAATGTATGTTTGTATTATATTTGTATTATTTCTAACTTACATTATCACAATTTGTACATTTAATGACTGACATCATGTCTTCGCTTTACTGAATGAATAATTTTCACTCAATATTAAAATTGTTGATCATTTGAGGAATTTAACCGGAAGTGTCTAATAAACCGGGTAGGTATAAAACGCGTCTAACACGCGCGGACTAGCGGAAAAAAATCAAACAAACAATTAACACATCTCGGTATTTTAATGACGCAAACAAATTTCAGTCCCAGCTTTGGCCACTTAAAAAAACAAACCGACACAAGCAAACAGGCTAACACCTTACGACTAACGGTATATCAAAGAAATCACAGACGGTAACACTCGCTTCAGTGAACCGACAGAACGCGTGATATACTTTCACTGATCACACATCAAAGGCGTGCTACATGGCTATAGACTCTTCCGGAAAACTCCCTACTATCGGTAATGGTTTAGTCCAAATTGACCAAATTGACCTACTTTCGCACAGCGAGTGACAAACAATCGTGTTATGGATCAAAGAATATTGCCGCAAGGCATATTTCAAGGAGTGTATAAGGTAATTGTAGATTTTTTAACGACCGATAGATAAAATATCTGGGACCGATTTTAACAGAAATTTTGAAAAGAAAATCGGGCCGGAGAAACAGAATTCGGTCTGGGGACCGACAAACCGGCGATTTTAGAAGCCCTGATCACAGGTATGTTGCTCTTGATGTCTAGTTGATCCTAGATTTTGTGGCGACTACTTCTCAAACCCCATAAGTGATATTGATTTCAAACCTTTACCAAATTGACTGACACAACATGTAGTTGGTCCTAACCAAAGTTAATTTTGACTGGATGTCAAACATGGCTGCCAGCAGCCATCTTTGTTTACATAGACTTATATAGGAAAAACTTGTGGCGACTATTCCTCTCAAACTACTTGACAGATTTTCATGAAACTTCACAGAAATGTTGCCCTTGATGTCTAGTTGATCCTAGCAAAAATTCAGGCCGGAAATTAAAGACGGCCAGAAATTCAAGATGGTCGCCACGGCTAAAAATAGATTTAAAAAATGTGATTTTGTGTCGACTACTCTCAAAAACCATAAGTGATATTGATTTGGAACTTTTACCAAAATGACTGGCATGACAAGTAGTTGGTCCTAACCAAAGTTCATTTTGATTGGATGTCAAACATGGCCGCCCGCTGCCATCTTTGTTTACATCAAGTTATATAGGAAAAAAATTGTGGAGACTATTCCTCTGAAACTACTGGACGTATTTTCATGAAACTTTACAGGAATGTTGCTCTTGATGTCTAGTTGATCCTAGCAAAATTCCAGATCGGCTGCCACGGCTAAAAATATTTTTTTAAAATACAAGTTTGTAGCGACTACTTCTTGAAAACTTCAAGTGATATTGATATGTGACTTTTTCTAAAATGATCAGCATGACATGATGTTGATCCTTGTCAAAAATTATTTTGATTTGAGGGCTGGCGTGGCACAGTCGGTAGCACGGCAGATTTGTAACCAGAGGCCCCAGGTTCAATCCTCCATGGTTCCGTTGGTGTGTTCTTGGGCAAGACACTTTCCCTTAGCCTCGTCCGCCGGATAGGGACGTAAACCGGGCGGTCCCGTGTATCGGTCTATCATCCGAGCACATGAAAGAACCATAGGAATCTATTCGATAATAAGAGTAAGGCAGGTTCCCGGATTCCTATGTATCCTTCCCCTCTCTATGGGGTGGCTCTAAATAACCTATACTGTGTTGATGAGCCATTAAACAATATTCAGTTTAATTCAACATTAAACATGGCCGCCAGTCGCCATCTTTGTTTACATAGAGTTATATAATAAAAAATTGTAGCGACTACTCCTCTGATACTACTTGAAGGATTTTCATGAAACTTCACAGGAATGTTGCTCCTGATGTCTAAATGATCCTAGCAAAATTTCAGTTGGGCCGGAAATATCAAGATGGCCACCATGGCTAAAAATTGATTTAAAAAAAAAATTGTAGTGACTACTACCTGAAAACTATAAGTGATATTGATATGGGACTTTTTCTAAAACGATCAGCATGACATGAGGTTGGCCATTTTTGAAAATCATTTTGATTCAAAGTTAAACATGGCTGCCAGCGGCCATCTTTGTTTACATAGAGTTACATAGTAAAAGCTTGTAGCAACTACTCCTATAAAACTACTGCACAGATTTTCATGAAACTTCACATGAATGTTGCTCTTGATATCTAATTGATCCTAGCAAAATTTCAGGTCGGCTGGAAATTCAATATGGCCACCAAGGCTAAAAATAGATTTTTAAAAAACAAATGTGTAGCAACTACTTCTAGAAAACTATAAGATTAGTGATACTTGATGAGACTTTTTGTAAAATGATCAGCATGACATGGTGTTGGTTTCGGTTGAAAATTATTTTGATTCAACATCAAACATGGCTATCAAAAACGTATCAGTAGAGCTTCAAGGTCATTGACCTCTTGTTATATCTCAACATTACCATGTCCGATCTTCGCCAAACTTTAATGCCCCTGTCACACTATAGCGCGTTTCCACTGCGTTGGCACGGCGTTGTTTAATTTTCCAGAACGCCGTGAGATCGCAAGAAAAATCTGATATTTTTCGTGAAGATGGAGATGTCTTGGCGTCCTCACAGCGACCAAGGCGTTGCTACGGAGCTCCCATGGCGTTCTATCGCGTTCCTACGGAGTTCTTGTTGGCGATTGTCTGCGCTCTCACGGCGCTTCCACTGCGTGCACTGTGCTTTCACGGCGCTCACACTGCGCTGACGGCGTGTTGAAGACGTTTGTTTGCACTACCTATAATTCATTTATACTATTTTGTTCGTTTTTGTCATGCAAACGCCGATGGACGCGGTAGAAGCGCCTTGGAAACGCAATGATTGCCGTGACAGCTCCGTACAGTCGTTGTAAGAGCGCAGTAAAATAACACTCCGTATAAGCGCCGTATAAGCGCGGTAGAGACGCAGTGACATCTCAGAGAACGCCGTACAGTCTCCGTGCAAGCGCCACTGACAACCACAGCGTTCGCACTGCGACCTCTGTGCGCGCCCGCGGAGCTCCTGTGGCATTGTAGGAGACCTTACTGCGCTGCTATGGCGACCTTCTGGCGACCCCATTGCGCTATTATCAGAACGCCGAGCGACGGCGTTTGTTTTGTGCATGCTCAAAGTGCGCGCCGTCGCTTGGCGTTCTATGCGATCCCAATGCGTCTACTGGCGATGCCACTGCGTTGCTGCGGCGATGCTAAGTGCGATCGTACTGCGCGCACCTCGGCGTTCTGCATTTTTCTTGGACGCCGTGAGATCGCCGTGAGAACGCGGCCCTAGTGTGACAGGGGTTTACCAGCACTTTCCTCTCATCAAGCACTGACCATACCCTAAAAACTAGGTCACTATAACCTACTTTCTCCAAAATATGCCTTACGTTAACCTTTATACATCACCTGAGCCGAAGGCTCACCTATTGGGATTACTCTTTGTCCGTCGTCCGTCGTCCGTCGTCAAATTTTACCTTGTTAAGACGATAGGGCCTTCATTTTTCATCCTATCTTACCAAACTTTAACAGATTGTTAATATCAATGACAGCTAGGACCAGGCAGATCGGACCAGTAACAGCGGAGTTATGGCCTTTGATTTAGTTAAAAATGCTATATTTTGCCTCGTTAAGATGATAGGGCCTTCATTTTTCATCCGGTCTTTACCAAGCTTTACTAGATTGTTAATATCAATAAAAGCTCGGACAATTTCGAAAACCAGCCAGATCGGACCAGTAACAGTGGAGTTCTGGCCCTTGAATTCATTAAAAATGCTATATTTTGCCTCGTTAATACAATAGGGCTATCATTTTTCATCTGATCTTTACCAAACTTTACCAGATTGTTAATATCAATGAAAGCAATATTGAATACCAGTCAGTTCGGATCGGTAACAGCAGAGTTATGGCCCTTGATTTAGTTAAAAATGCTATATTTTGTCTTGTTAACACGATAGGGCCTTCAATTTTTATTTTATTTTATTTTTTCCATTTATTTTTGTTAAATTTTTACTTTGATATTTTCATTATTTTTTTTTAAATAGTTTCTTCTTTTTTTTTTAAATAATTTCTTTTTTTTTTATATTCAAGGGCCAGCAGAGCGTCCGTCGTCCGTTAACTTTTCTTCAAACGACTTCTCCTCAGAAACCGCTTGGCTAATTTTAACCAAACTTCACATGGATGATCCTTAGATGAATGCTTTTGAGATTTGTTAAAATTAGGTCAGCGCTACGTCCAAGATGGCTGCCATTATCATATATGGTCGAAACCTTAAAAAATCTTCTTCTCCAGAACCGCTGGACAGATTTCAACAGTTTTTCTTTTAAAATGATCGCCAACGCCTAGACTATCAAGATTGTTCAAATAAAGTCCCTGGGGTCAAAAATGGCCGTGCCCCGGGGGTCCAAAGTTTGTATATTGAGGTTTTGCATGTTTTTCATATGGACATATAGGAATTTTTTTTTAAAAAATCTTCTTCTCTGAAACCACAAGGCTGTGACAGAGCTCTCATGTATTACATGTAGCATCAGCTTATGGTCCTCTGCTAAGTTTGTTCAAATGGTGACCCTGGGGTCAAATTTGTCCCCGCCCCGGGGGTCACAGTTTTACATAGACTTATATAGGATTTTTTCTTCATCTTCTTCTCGGAAACTACAACAGCCAGAGGTTTGATATTTTGCATTTACTATAAGCTTATGGTCCTTTACCAAGTTTGTTCAAATGGTGACCCTCGGGTCACATTTGGCCCCGCCCAAAGGGTCACATGTTTTACATAGACATGTATAGGGAAAAACTTAAAAAATCTTCTTCTCTGAAACTGCAAGAGCCAGAGGTTTGATATTTGACATTTTTTATAAGCTTATGGTCCTTTACCAAGTTTTTTTTTTTTTTTTTTTTTTTTTAATTTTTAATTTTCTTTTCTATGTTGGACCAGTCGGACCAGTAACAGAGGAGTTATGGCTCTTGATTTAGTTAAAAATGCTATATTTTGCCTCATTAATAAGGTAGGGCCTTTATTTTTCATCTGATCTTTACCAAGCTTTACCAGATTCTTTAGTTATGGCCCTTGATTTAGTCAAAAAGCTGTTTTTTGCCCGAAACTTCCAATAAAACATAAATGGCAGTCACTCGCTTCATTGATGTTATAAGAGTCATGTTAGCCAGTAGAGCGTCCACAGGCCCTCTTGGGCCTCTTGTTGATGGAGTTACAGCCCCTTGACATTTTTACTTTAGATTTCTTGCTGGCGGTACTCCTCCAAAACGCCTTATTGAATTTTGACGAAACATGGCAGGAAGCATCGGTAAGATGTCCAGTTGTGCATATTGCCCTTTTATTCCAATTCGCTGATTTTTAACAGAGTTATGGCCCTTTGACATTTTTACTTTAAATTTCTTGTCAGCGCTACTCCTAAACGTCTTGTTGGATTTCTATGAAATTTGGCAGGAAGCCTCAGTATGATGTCAAGTTGTGCAAATTGCGGTATATCAATGAAATCTTGGACAGTATTGAAAACCAGCTAGATCTTGTTAGTAATGACAGAGTTATTGCCCTTGATTTGTTGAAAAATGCTATATTGTATTTTCCTTTGTTAAATCTGTAGCTACTTCATTTCTTACCTGATCTTTACCAGATTTGTTTAGAATGTTAATATAAACCTCCCACCCATTTTGATGAAATCTCATTCATAGAAGAAAGTGGGACAAATTGAACAATACCCATGCCAGACTAGACACAGCAGACTTATTGCATGATTACAAGGTGAGCGATCTAGGGCCATCCTGGTGCATGATTACAAGGTGAGCGATCTAGGGCCATCCTGGCCCTCTTGTCTAATTACTAACTTCATTTCTTCATCTTTCATCAGTTTTTGCGCACAAAATGACTTATTTATGTGTCGACGTGCCGTAAAACACTATTCATTCATTCTACCAAGTTTGTTCAAATGGTGACCCTGGGTTCAAATTTGGCCCCGTCCCGGGCGTCAGTTTTACATAGATTTATACAGTAAAATATTTTAAAAATCAAAACTACGAGAACCAGTGGTTTAATATTTTGCGTTTACTATGAGCTTATGGTCCTTTACCAAGTTTATTCAAATGGCGACCCTGGGGTCACATTTGGGCCTGCCCCAGGGATACACTCTAGCACCTTAATTTTGTATTTGATCTTTACCAAACTTTGTCGGTATCTTTATATCAATGTTAACACAACAGAGGCCACATTTTTGAACAATCTTAACCAAACTTGCACAGATTGTATATGACCATGAGATTTCGAAGAAGTTCGATAATGGCCCAGTACTCAGGTGATCGATATAGGGCCATCTTGGCCCTCTTGTTTTTATATCTTGGCATTGCAATGTGCAATTATTATAAAACTTGGACAGTACGTTGCTGACATGTACCAAACATCATGCGCCGAAAATGAAAACCAGTTTTTCAACATTAAACCATTCTTCCACTCCCAATTTTTTTTTCTAGAAAAGCTCTATTAAATAGTTTCACCAAACCCACAGGCACTCATCTTTCACATTTTGAAAAACTCAGCTTTGACACCACCAGGCATTTCTCTCGTTTAGAATTAAATTGAATATTATAGTCGCACCAACAGCTAAAGTCAAATGGCAAATTTCCAGCTTTCATATTTGTTGGCGGAAGACCCAGGTGCCCTTTTGGACAATTTTCGTGCACGGTCGGACACCTGGGTAGAACCTCTGATGTTCCGCAAGCCAGCTGGATAGCTTCCTTACATAAAGATTCCTGGTTCCATGAGAGCTCGAACCCACAGCAGTGAGGAGCAAGTGATTTCAACAGAGACTCCAATCCTCTTGTTTTGAGCATGGATACTTTGTTTTTCACTTGGAATTCCATCAACTGTGTATGACCATTAGAGAGATACAGGTCATCTTGGGCTTCTTGTTTTATTGTAGCTTCTGACTTAAATAAGGAACTATGAATAACCAACTCAAGAATCACTTGATCCCTATTTGCATCTATTAAAGTAATTTATGTGTTTGATAAACACATAATTATGCGTTATAAATACCAGCACAATGGCATACACTGAAAATGGCTTGGCCTAACTAGCCTGGCCTCATTGGCATCCCAAAAACTTTTGCGCGATCCTCCAAAACTATTTAACCCACGGTCACAGGAATGTTAACCAGCAAGTGACGATGTGCACCTGAGTTTTCATTTTTATTTTGGACCAAGAACAACAGAGTTAAGGCCCTTGACTTAGTCAAAATAGGGGCTGAAAAACTTGTGTTGGGTGATCCTCCATAACTATTTAACCCACGGTCGCCAAACTTTACAGAAATGTTGACCAGCAAGTGAATATGCGCACTTAACTTAAACGTGTTTATTAGTGTTTATGTTCATTATCAAAATGCTATGGCATAGTGACCCAAGTGGGGTATCTGTGTCCTGTGTTCTAGTTTTTTTGTTTTTTTTACTTAATGTTATTTCCCCTTCTCAACATTATTATGTTTGGGATACATTTATAGAAGACAGTTTATCTAAAATGCACCTCTTTTGCATATTTGCACACCCAAATCAATCTTCAATTTCTGCCTATTAAAACTGTTTTCCCTATATCTCGAAATCGCATTATTTTTTCCTTTAACTCCAACATCTGGCTTATTTTACCCCTATTGAAGGGCCTGGGTCTCTTCCCCTATTTCCGATAAAATCCCTGTCAGAATTGAAATACCAACTTCGCAATGGGTGTCATTCATAAAGGTTTGAATCTTAACTTAAATAACAGGCTGTTACTTGGTTGCATTAAATTCGCATTCATTATGACATGATAAAGGGAAAATCTTGATTTTTGTAAAACTCATGGTGTCCAATTTTCCTACATAATTTGCATTTGTTTAATCATTAATATTAATTATAAGAATAGTATAATATGCAATACATATGTGATATTAAAAGGATTGGAGGCAGTTTGGAAGAAGAATGTGTAATAAAGCAGAATTCTAAGAATTTTGTTATTACAGAATCAGTATTGAAATTAAAATTAAGTTCATTTGGACATTATTTAGTTCAATATTGATGAGAAGCAACAATTAACCCTTAACCAACTACATATATATATAATGGACGTGTTCTTTCTTTGAATAAAGACCATTCCATTTATGTGACAAAGGGGTGTTTTAGGGAAAATGACCAATCAGCAGCCAGACATTGTAATCCCTGATCAGCCTGCGAGTTACTCGCGGATCTGGGTTTACAATGTACGCAAAGGCCATTATAGTTGTTTGCGGGTTAAGGGTTAAGAGCTAGAAAACTAGTAAATATATTTGTGTTTGTGAACATTTCTGGAAGTCTCACATGTCACCTACTGACAGTAATGGCCACAGCTAATTCCCCATAACAAAAGTGGTCCCTAAACGGCCAACACAAAAAAAAGGCTGAAATCCAATTTGGTAACATGTGTTATGGTAAAGAATTCGGGTATATGTGTTCCTGGAATAAAAAGCAGCCAGTAGTATGCAACCACAACCGATTGACTATCAGCCACAACACTGACAACAATCTGTTGAGAATAATCATCACCAATAAGAGCAGCAAAAGCATCAACCACAAGCACAACACCAACAGCAGCACAACTCCATTTTAAAGACAACACCAACATCAACAACTATCAGTCAATGATCAACAGCAACAAAAACCAGCAAGAAAATCATTTAACCACCACAACTGCCTAGGCACCAGCAACCACACACTATGTCAGATAATCAGCCAGATCAATCATTCAACCACCACAACAGCCTAGGCACCAGCAATAACACCATATGTCAGATAATCAGCCAGATCAATCATTCAACAACCACAACCGCCTAGGCACCAGCAGCCACACACTATGTCTGATAATCAGCCAGATCAATTGAATAATCCTTCACAGATGTCAAAAAGAGACAATTACAATGCAGAACCAGGACCCATTCAAGGAAGAACACATAGACAACACTCTTCTGCAAGAGGAAAGGGTACCATTTACTACAAGGTTAAGTTTAATAATCCTGATCTGAATTGAACACACTGCTTGGTATTTTTCGTGCAAGATCCCATCACAGCTTATTCGAGATTTTCATACCAACCGCACCATGGGTGGCAAGAAAAGCCTGACAATGGCCACTTCAAGACAAGCTGCAAAGATACTTCAGTCAGGTTAACTTTCTTCATGACCAAACACATAAGGTTTCAAAGGCTATCATCACTCAGACAGAACACATGATTAGGCACCAGGATGAGAACACATCACAGATAGGAACAGTCCTAGGAACAGTCATCATCAAGGTCATCAAAAACATGCCCTACTTCTTAAACAGTGATGAATATGGACAAAATACATGGCAGAATAGGTACATGTATGCCTCTTAGGAAAACATCATTGGTCTATACACAGAATTGTATGAAGCCTATGAACAATGGCTAATTGATTACAAAATTGAAAGAATAAAGAAATTACTCCAAACTGCCAACTATATTTGATGTTCATGCAGAGTAATATAAAAGAAATGAGAACCAAAGCAGATGGTCTAGAGAATTCCTGGCCAGCAATAAGGACCACAGTTCTTATTATTGGGTCTATTGACTTATGTTTCCAATGAAAGTCTGGACTTGGTCATTATGGAAGTCTGGACTTCTTCATTAATACAC
Organism: Cyrtodaria siliqua; assembly: GCA_037043455.1. Lineage (NCBI taxonomy): Eukaryota > Metazoa > Mollusca > Bivalvia > Adapedonta > Hiatellidae > Cyrtodaria > Cyrtodaria siliqua. Next base: position 79,021 of record JAWPHD010011076.1, read on the forward strand.
AAAAGAGCTCACGAATGAGAGAATTGATGTTCAGTATTAAATCGGTATTAAATCAAATCGAGCTTCAGTAATGCGAAGATTTTCAAAATTTCAAAAAACAACAAAACAAGCTTACGTATTAAAGTAAGTGAAGTCAGAGTATTATAATTTCAAATCGAACTTTCTTTAGATTGGGACAGTTTTGATTGTTCTATGCTGCCCTGCTTGGGTCTGATCAACTCTGAGTAGCACGGTAAGGTGGACGCACCTTGCCTTAGGTAGTTGGATTAATCAAATATGCCCCATGAAGAAAATAAATACATACTGTAAAAGACATACTGGGCTATATTATGTATAAAAAAACAACAACAAAACAACAACATTTATCTTTACAAAAAAGTATGGCCTTGTCAGCATGATCAGTGGCAATATTTTATTTGAATTTATAAACTATATTTATTTGAAAAGTGATTAGAACACATGAATAATATGATGGCTGGCCATGTGGCGTAAACTGCTGTTGAACAGTGCAGTGACATTATTTGGCTTTAGAATGAAAAGGTACAATATTGAAATCATTTTACATGAATTTCCTGGTCACATGTTTCATTTTTTAGTCGCTTGCATACACATTTGGACAGCCAGTCCCAGGATGAGCAGCCTGGATGCTCCCTTCTTCCAGAATTGCTGACAGCAGTAGAAACTAAGCAACAGCTGCAGGGATAAACTTAGCAAAAAACATTGCCAGCAGCAGCAGGGATAAACTTAGCAGAAAACATTGCAAGCAGGGATAAACTTAGCATAAAACATTGCCAGCAGTGGCGGGGATAAACTTAGCAGAAAACATTGCCAGCAGCAGCAGGAATAAACTTAGCAGAAAACATTGCCAGCACCAGCAGGGATAAACATGCGCAGAAAACATTGCCAGCAGCAGCAGCAATTATGAAAATAAAACATCATTATATGATGAAAGACAAGCTAAAAAGACAATTTTAAGAAAACTAAGTTATTTGAAAAGAGTGAGTATAGTGTTTAAAAGCAGAGCAAATAAAAGTGCAAAATTGCTTAAAACAAGAATAGTCAAAATGTGGTAATGGAGGAGTACAAAGTATTATACATACCTGACGGTGTGAGAGTGGAATAACACCATTCAATATGGTGTGGGAGTGGAATAACAACATTCAGTATGGTGTGGGAGTGGAATAACACCATTCAGTATGGTGTGGGAGTGGAATAACACCATTCAATACGGTGTGGGAGTGGAATAACACCATTCAATATGGTGTTGGAGTGGAATAACACCAGTCAATACGGTGTGGGATAGGAATAACACCAACATTTTCGATAATCCACCAGTGATATTGATATGCAAATGAATGCCAAATTATTAAATATTTTCCGTTCGGATCGGTGTGTTACATGTCGTTGATTTCTGTTAAGATTCAAAATACCGGATTACCGGACGGATAAATCATTAATATTCATTTGTTGATTTAAGACTATAAAATACTTTGTGATTTAATCACACTTCGATTTAATAATATGCACAACTGCTGGCAATATGAACCCCATGTGTAACAATATGCACAACTGCTGGCAATATGAACCCCATGTGTAATAATATGCACAAATGCTGGCAATACGAACCCCATGTGTAATAATATGCACAGCTGCTGGCAATATGAACCCCATGTGAGTTAATATTTATGATAAAACATCAAAAACAGGCTGAGTTGTCGAGATTACCAGAAAAATACATTTTCATCCAAAATAAACCGAAGTTAGCATGTGGCTCATTTAATGCATGCGGACATTTCATATGAAACTGAAGCACATTATGATAGTGTTCTGCTGTATTTGGATTGGCACCAACTTACTCTTCGAAATCGCCTCTAGTCCCTTTAACAATACATACGTTACATACGGGTATATTGGTACAATATTTTTGAAAGGATGAGACTTGGTGAATGGATGGCTAATTATTTGATTGTATATGTATTTGGTTAGTTTGGCCTATTTTTTTCAAATGTAAAAGTATAATGTGTGAACCATAGTTGAAAATAAGGTAAAAGGGCAGAACTTCTAGGAGGTCGCAATGACCTAGACACTTGATGGGATTTGTGCGTCTCATTTGTCTATGTTTTCACATAACCCTGGCATGTTTAAAAGAGGTCATACCATGATATTACAAGACAAATTTTGATGCAAGGCAACAAAGACACAGCATTCACTAAAAGAGGAAGTAAGGAGCTGCAATGCATGTGAAAAACTGACTACGTTCTTAAAACTAATCAAAAGCTTCTTTAAATAATAAGAAACAACATAATTAGGCAACATGAGTCGGGTAGTGTGGCAATAAATACGAGAAAGATGCGCATATAAGGTTTTATTTTCATTTGCAAACAAATTTTGGTGCATAATAAAACAAAAAATTGACTTAAATTTTCTTGCATAGCAGATAAGGCTATCCATGTTTTACATGGTGGATGGAACAACTTATATTTATGGGTAAAAGTAAAAGTCATGCGCCCACCAACATCCAGTATGCAGGAAAACATGCAACACATTAGTAGCTGGCGGTATCAACGCACAACTTGTCCCTGATATGCAAGAAAAAGAATCTGTCATGGGTATTCGGTTCAGATAGGGAATTCCAACCCTTGGTATAATCGGATAAAACACTTATACCTCGGGTTGGAATTCCCTATCTTCACAGGATACCCATGAACGATTCTTCTAGTCTTCATTGTCTCAATAAATTGAAGATTTGCATTATTCAGACAAAGTTGAGGGATGACATATAAATATACAGATATGCAAATACCGGAATCAATTTATAAAACAGTACATTTTTGAAGTATGTGTAGCAAGAATTGTGAATCACAGAACTTAGTCTAGCAGTAGAAAGTCCCACTGTAAGATATTGCTTCAAAAAAAGCGAAATGAAACTAGTATATGCATATAATGCTTGAGGACTTTAAACTTTTGCATTATAGATTGAAAGCAATGTTTATGAAATTAATTCAGAATTCAGACTAATAAATTACCAAAACTACACTATAAGTAAATAGCAAAATGAAACTCAAATATTAAATTGAACACAAGGCATGAGAACAAGAGAAAAACAATTTACACTGAATAATGTTTTTGTATTATGGCATTTTAAACTTGAATAGTGTTATTTTTGAAACAGTAATATATATAAAAATCAGAAAATGATTGTTATTGAAAAGTTGCAGTTTTCAAACTACGGTGATGAATATGCAATTGGAATTGGTCTGATGGGGAAACATAAAGTAGCCAATTATGTATTTAGCAATCAGATATAAGGTGAAAAGTGTACCAGTGGGAAAACACACAATGTCATATGAAATAACACATCTGCATAAAAACATAATAGAATGCAAACTCTTAACAATAAAGTCGTAGCAGCAGCATCACAGCATGTTTAAACATGATGAACAGGTAATACAAAATACAACATGTAAATTGGCACTTGAAAATAACTTGCACATATGAGGAATATTAAAGAAATAAATCTACCAGTCAAACAGTTGCAAAACGATTCCTGTATCAAGTAAAGAGCAGATTAAAAAGACTACATACTTTGAAAAAAATAATATTTAGGAAAAATTAATGGAAAGGATTATAGCATTACAAATACAATTAATCATGATAATGTAAGATTGGGTTTGGGCACTGCAGTATGAGTAACAGAAATGTAATGGGGGGGAAATAATAAAATAAGAGGTTCTCATCTGTTTCTTATGAAGTACAAGCAGGCGCGTAGCGTGCCATACGCGTTTACTCATTTGAGTAAACTTTACAAACGAAGGCTCAAAAAATAAAAACTCGAAAAACGCAATAAAAAGATGAGCCTAAGGGAACCTAAATTTTATTTTTTAAAAAATTTCACCTAGGACCCCCACCAGCAACCTACCCCCCATGAGTAATTCAGATTTTGCTACGCCCCTGACAAGCTAGGGTGATGTGTGTGTGTTTTTTGTTTTTTAAAAAAAAAGTCCATATGTAGATTAGGTGAACTCGCAAAAAGTTGGCTAAAGTTTAAAAAAAAAAGGTGAGAGGGATTTAGTATGGGTATTTGTTACCAGCAAGTTTGACTTGAAATGTATCTCTGTTTTAGCATAATAAACAAAGCATAATCAATCATCAATGTCCTCTAACATAAACTGAGAATACTTTGTTTAAAAACTATAAAAATATGGAGCATGTAAAAAAAAAAAACATAGTTCAGTTGCAAACACTTCACAAACATAATTTTAAACCCGAAAAAAAAAAATATCAAAATTACGGCTTTTATAGACAAAAATTGGACTAAAAATGCTCAAAACTATGTAATACACTACGAAAAAACTTATTTCTGAGATTATTTTACCAATATTTGTAAAGTCACAGGAAAGTTGGGGGTCACAAGACATTTAAGAATGTTCTTGTTTGTTTACTAAATTCTTTGTTTACTAAACAGGTCCAAGGGTACAGATGTTTTCATTGATAGTTCCTCACAATGTGTAAAAACCTAATTAATATTTTCCTTATACATACAACAACAAAATAGAATAGAAAATGGGCATTTTGTTCCCTACTTTACAAAAGCCCATGTCCATCAAAAAAGGAGGGATTACTTTTTATTATGGGAACTTACATTCGACTACACCTGAAGTTTACATGCAATTGGTTGAGCAATTAAGTTTTGGCACACTTAATTTGATTGAGATGTTGTGAATGAATAGTTTACTGAAGGTCTGATTGGACGATACGAAAGAGTTAATAAACAGAACATCAAGTTGCTCAATGGAAAAAATGCCAGTCGAATAGGCATAATGCTTGTTTATTATTTTTTAGTTCGCAGGTATGGCTATTATCCCCTATTTTTCTCGGGAAGGTATGGCTTTTTCCCCCCTACCCTATTTTTTCTTTGGAGACATTTAAATATATAATTCTTTTTAAATAAGTTTCGTTCCTTATTATAAATGTCTATACTAAAAATACATCTCTCATAAAAATGTGTTGCAGTACAACAATTGTTTATGTAAAAAAAAATCTGTATTGCATTTTTAATATTGTTTCTGAGGTTTTCCATATTAAAGGAAGTTTCTCCCATATCTCACATGAGAAATTTGCACCATATTCCTACTTAAGACGCCACCTTCTGGTATGGCAAATGATTGAAAATTAAAAACCATTGTAACCAGCATCATGGTGATTTGTTTTTTTAGCTCACCTAAGCCGAAGGCTCACAGGTGAGCTATTGGGATCACTCTTCGTCCGTCCGTCGTCGTCGTTACTGCTACCTTCGTTAAGAGGATAGGACCTTCATTTTTTAGCTCTACTGGCCAAGGGCCAGCAGAGCTTATGGGATGGTGTGTTGTCTGTCGTCTGTCTGTCTGTCGTCTGTCGTCCCGTTAACTTTTCTTCAAACGACTTTTTCCTCAAAAAACCGCTTTGTTAATTTTGACCAAACTTCACATGGATGATCCTTAGATGAATGCTTTTTAGATCTGTTAAAATTAGGTCAGCGCTACATCCAAGATGGCTGCCATTACCATATATGATCGAAACCTTAAAAAAATCTTCTTCTCCAGAAACCGCTGGACAGATTTTCAACAGTTTTCCTTTTAAAATGATTGCCAAGGCCTAGGACTATCAAGATTGTTCAAATAAAGTCCCCGGGGTCAAAAATGGCCGTGCCCCGGGGTCCAAAGTTTTGTATATTGAGGTTTTTGCATGTTTTTCATATAGACCATATAGGAAAAAACTTAAAAAAATCTTCTTCTCTGAAACCACAAGGCACAGAGCTGTCATGTATTACATGTAGCATCAGCTTATGGTCCCTCTACTAAGTTTTGTTCAAATGGTGACCCTGGGGGTCAAATTTGTCCCCGCCACGGGGGGTCACAGTTTTACATAGACTTATATAGGATTTTTTTTTTAAAAAATCTTCTTTTCGGAAACTACAACAGCCAGAGGTTTTGATATTTTTGCATTTACTATAAGCTTATGGTCATTAACCAAGTTTGTTCAAATGGTGGACCCTCGGGTCACATTTTGGCCCCCGCCCCCAAATGTCACATGTTTTACATAGACATGTATAGGGAAAAAACTTAAAAAAATCTTCTCTTCTCTGAAAACTGCAAGAGCCAGAGGTTTAATATTTTGCATTTGCTATAAGCTTGTGGTCCTCTACCAAGTTTGTTCAAATGGTGACCCAGGGGTCACAGTTTGGCCCCACCCCTGGGGGTCACAGTTTTTACATAGGCTTGTATAGGGAAAAAACTGAAAAAATCTTCTTCTCTGGAACCACATGGCACAGAGCTCTCATGTATTACATGTAGCATCAGCTTATGGTCCTCTACTTAGATTGTTCAAATGGTGACCCTGGGGTCAAATTTGTCCCCCGCTCCGAGGGTCCACAGTTTTTACATAGACTTAAAAAAATCTTCTCGGAAACTACAAGAGCCAGAGGTTTGATATTTTACATTTATTATAAGCTTATGGTCCCTTTACCAACTTTGTTCAAATGGTGACCCTGGGGTCACATTTGGGCCCCGCCCCCAAGGGTCACATGTTTTTACATAGACATGTATAGGAAAAAAAACTTAAAAAAATCTTCTTCTCGGAAACTACAACAACCAGAGGTTTGATATGTTGCATTTACTATAAGCTTATGGTCATTAACCAAGTTTGTTCAAAATGGTGACCCCTCGGGTCACATTTGGCCCCGCCCCAAGGGTCACATGTTTTACATAGACATGTATAGGAAAAAAAACTTAAAAAAATCTTCTTCTCGGAAACTGCAAGATCCAGAGGTTTTAATATTTTGCTGTTGCTATGGTCCTTTACCAATTTTGTTCAAATGATGACCCTGGGGTCACATCTGGCCCCGCCCTGCAGGGGTCACAGTTGTACAGAAATGCTTGTTTTAAATTTTTTTAATTTATTTTTTTAATGATTTTTTAGCTCTACTGGCCAAGGGCCAGCAGAGCTTATGGGATGGTGTGTTGTCCCGTCTTCCGTCGTCCGTCCATCGTCCCGTCGTCCGTCCGTTAACTTTTTCTTTAAAACGACTTCTCCTCAGAAAACCGCTTGGCTAATTTTGGACCAAACTTCACATGGATGATCCTTAGATGAATGCTTCTTAGATTTGTTAAAATTAGGTCAGCGCTACATCCAAGATGGCTGCCATTACCCATATATGGTCGAAACCTTAAAAAAATCTTCTTCTCCAGAACCGCTGGACAGATTTCAACAGTTTTTTCTTTTAAAATGATCGCCAACGCCTAGACTATCAAGATTGTTCAAATAAAGTCCCCCGGGATAAAAAAATGGCTGTGCCCCCGGGGGTCCAAAGTTTGTATATTGAGGTTTTGCATGTTTTTCATATAGACATATAGGAAAAAAACTTTAAAAAAATCTTCTTCTCTGAAACCACAAGGCACAGAGCTCTCATGTATTACATGTAGCATCAGCCTATGGTCCTCTACTAAGTTTGTTCAAATGGTGACCCTGGGGTCAAAATTTGTCCCCTCCCCGGGGGTCACAGTTTTACATAGACTGATATAGGAATTTTTTTTTAAAAAAAATCTTCTCTGAAACTACAACAGCCAGAGGTTTGATATTTTGCATTTACTATAAGCTTATGGTCCCTTTACCAAGTTTTGTTCAAATAATGACCCTCGGGTCACATTTGGCCCCCGCCTCAAGGGTCACATGGTTTTTACATAGACATGTATAGGGGAAAATCTTAAAAAATCTTCTTCTCTGAAACTGCAAGAGCCAGAGGTTTAATATTTTGCATTTGCTATAAGCTTGTGGTCCTCTAACAAGTTTGTTCAAATGGTGACCCCAGGAGTCACATTTGGCCCCCACCCCGGGGGGTCACAGTTTTACATAGGCTTGTATAGGGAAAACTGAAAAAATTCTTCTTCTCTGGAACCACATGGCACAGAGCTCTCATTTATTACATGTAGCATCAGCTTAAGGTCCTCTACTAAGTTTGTTCAAATGATGACCCTAGGGTCAAATTTGTCCCCGCCCCGAGGGTCACAGTTTTTCATAGACTTATATAGGATTTTTTTTTTAAAAATCTTCTTCTCGGAAACTACAAGAGCCAGACGTTTGATATTTTACATTTATTATAAGCTTATGGTCCTTTACCAAGTTTG
>JAWPHD010011077.1:0-87166 GCA_037043455.1 Cyrtodaria siliqua
AACAATAAGAAGAAAATTTAAGTCCAAAAATACAATAAACACAAGGGTGGGAAACGGTGGATATAATGATATGCCTTTTCTTATTTAGTTCTCCATGAAATGCAAAAATATTCAGGGATTTACTGGCCGGTTCTATAATACAAGTAATTACTGAGGGGATACACGCAAAACAAGTATGCAAATATCAATCATCACCCCGTTGGGTGGAAATGGTGCAGCAACGGGCGTACCCAGGGAAATTAGACAAATGTACACATTTAGTGTTTAATTTCTACCCTAGAAACAACAATTTCCAGGGTAGTCCCTAATATTGGTATTGTGTCAGGTTTCGTCTTGAGTCCCTTTCCCGGTGTCAACGTTGTTGGTCTAATGTGTGGGGAGAGGGACGGAGTAAATGAAAAACATCCATGGCAGGGAGGTATTTATTTCCGAAAAAATATCCATGTGGGTATTTTGTTGGGGTTATGGGTTTGAAAGAACGCTTTTCTCCAGGGTAGTGTTTATTTGTGTCTGTACGGAATGGATTTCCAGCGGGATATTTTTGAAGAAAAACATTCTAAGGATATTTTTTCGATTTCTTACATGCGGAGGTCTCCAGGGGGCGTGGTGTGGGTATATTTTGTGCTTAAAAATCCTTTCTTCGTGGGTGAGGGCACGGATATTTTCTGGAACAGCCCATTCCTTCCAAACTTGAGTTCATGTCTATCACATCATCGGCGTGTTATTGTCGCAACCAGCCACCTCCCCCCCCCCGCCCTCCCCCCTCCCCCCTCCACGCACCACCACCACCACCACCACCACCACCACGCCCCCACCGCACACACACACACACACACACACACACACACACACACACACGTTTTACGATTCGATAATCAAAGAAACGGATTTCATAATGATAGTTACTTTCGATAATCATAAATAGCAATTGGATAATGACAGTTACCATCTCAAAATCCGTATTATCGAGGATAATGTATCGAGTTAAAAACGGTTTCGAGATTTAAATTCGGTTTTAAGATTCTTACAACTGGTTTTGAGACTAACAAACGTTTTTCGTCGATAAATAGGGATTATCAAGCGAAAATGTAGGTTATCGAGCCAAATCCGTTTTAGATAGCTAATTCGGTTTTCAGATTCTTAAAACCGGTTTTGAGAGTTAAAAACAGCGTTTCGTTTACCGTGCCATATTTATATTTAGATCCCCCGCAGTGGTTGCTGACAGTCGTCAGTCTAGGTTACCGAAACGAGGGCTGAGTCTCCACGTCTGCGTCTATACTCTAAGATGGGTAAGTTGAGTTCTCTCAATCTGTCCTCGTAACTTAAAGTCCTGCCAGCTCTGCCACTGGTACTAAGCGAGATGCACGTCTCTGCACATTTTCTACAATACGTTTTGACTGAATAAGAAATCATGTTTGTCTATTGTTTAATTATAAGTAAAATAAGAAGACACTTGTTTCTAGTCGGTTCAAAACCTCATCCAGGGATTATGTTGTATTGTTTTATCTTTTGCCGACTCGAAATAAAACATCATCTTATATTGGTCTTGTAAAGCGAAGCGGTCGACAACCATATAAGTCAGCAAATTAGACCGGGCCTTCCATATCATTTCACGGATTTTCATATCAAGCGTTTGTGGGTCATTTGTTGTGAGTTTATTCCAGTCAGCTGTTTTACTTTTTTTATCACAAACTTAAAAGACAGGGTAACAAGGTAGGTGTTGTTCATTTTGAATATATTTTTTTTCTGGATCTTTATGGTCCATACTTTTACTCACATGTCAAATGTTTTAGCATTCCTGTGATTTACTGTATGAAAGAGTGTTCAGAACTTCAGTCAGTAAAGTTTTTTTTATCTATAATTTGTGTTGCTGCACGTACTGGACTGACGCCAAAACTTCATCATCAGTTCGTACAAGTGCCAAAACTTCATATGTCACCGCCAGGCACCTTCTATGATAATCAAATGTGATCGAAATTATGCAGTATGGCAGTAATTAAGCAATCGCGCATGACCACATAATTATTATTAATATCTAATTATATTATACATGTATATTCTCTATTTATTAATGCATACACTTCTCAAAACTGCTAACTACACCGCTACGTTTTGGGTTATATATATCGATGGGTTGAATGTTTTTCAATAAAATAAAAAGGAAATACCAATTCAATCATTTTTACATCATTTCATTTTATTTTTTTCATGGGCAATGCTAGAACTAAACCACAATAAGCAATTACAAACGACCCATGTAAACACTAAAGTCACACTTTTCATTTATTTTATTGAAAAACATTCAACCCATCGATATATATAACCCAAAACGTGAGCGGTGTAGTTAGCAGTTTTGAGAAGTGTATATAGTTTATAGATGTATATTGCCACTGGAGCTATTTGGCTCCAACTTATCTCATTTGGTGCAAGTGGTGGCGCAAAGAAAAAATAAGCCAATGGGGACCCTGAAGATGCCACTTAAATAACAAAGTATGTTTTTGTTACAAAAAAGATAAACAAATAAAATTTGCCTACCTACCGACCCAAAATTTGAAAATAATGTCGGGGAAACGGCAAACATGAATCTTTTTAAGGGTGGCCTAAGGTATCTAATAAGCCAAGAACACAAAACTGTTTTCTGTATAGGGTGAATGTTTAATATGTCAAAATATCTCATTCTATAAACATATCTCACACAACCGTATATACATTTAAAAAATCCTGGCAATACTTACTAAGTAAAAGTTTTTTTCGCACATAAATTATATGATGGTATACGAAAACTTGAAGACCTAAACTAGATTCCATGGTTTATTTTTTTACATTCAGTGATGTTTTAAAACAATATACATGTATATATTCATTTTTATTTGGTATTTCAACTAATTTTAGGTAACTTATATGAACTAACTTGACTTCCATAAAAATGTTTCTGAGGGAGCTCTTCATCGAGCAGTGACAGTTCTACAGGGCTCAATCTAGGCAAGGAATTTAGGGAGAAGTCACTTCTCCCTCAAGTGATTTTAGGGAGAAGTGGAGAGAATTTAGGGAGACTTCACGCGACGTGTATACGTAGACAACGGTTGAATAGTCATCACCATGTATATCGCAGTGCAGTGAATACAGTGTAATGCACACTAATTCTTTTTACTCTATAATATGAGCTTGAAATATTGATGCAAATTTCTATGATAATGGATTCATTACTATACTGTACCTTTTTAATTTTTTTTTTTTTTTTTTTTTTTTTTTTTTTTTTTTTTTTTTTATAATTTTTCGGCGACTTGAACTTCGCTTTGATGTGCTGCCAAGGCGAAGTCAAGAGATCGCGGGCGCGTTCTTCGCCCGAATCGCCCTGTAGATTGAGCCCTGTTCTATATTTAGTAACATGATACACTTTCAGTTGACACAGACCATCTGCAAGTAGGACGATTAAAGCTCGATTTATAACATTTTAAACAGAGGTTGAAAAATTGACTTTGAGTGAAAAATTGATAAAATAGGTATGTATGACTTATCTTTATTCTGAATTTTATTTTCGTTTTAGCTCGTCAATAGCGAATCAACCTTTTAATTGATTGTAAACACCGGCTGATCGTCTGTCAATGGCAAGCACTTCATAGTCTCGGAAAACTGCGCAAAATGACATTTACCTTGAGAAAAGGAAACTTGAGGATGCACAATTTAAAACTATTGCTACTGCTATACAGTCATTGGCTGGATCTGCGACAGTGCTTAGGTTCCTTGCTATTTGAATAGTTTTTCCCCATATCAGCGCATGTTTTATTTTTAAGCGGCAGTTTACCTATGGATATATTGGAGGCTTCTACAAGGACAATATAGAGATTATTTAACTCCTGGGATTGATTACATGGAAATCAGAGCTGTAGATAAGCTGAGTTTTTTAGTATTTTACTCGTAATTTTTTGACAAAAACTCTCAGTTTTTTAAAATTGTGAGTATCATGAATTACTCATCAACTTACTACAAATACTCATAACTTTTAAAAATCATGAGTATTATATTTGTATGTATTGCCTGTGGGATAGTTTATTCCATATTTACATGATGAAAATTGTTTCAAGCATGTGTCTAAAATATTAAGGTCATACAGTGGTTCTATTGTTTTTGCTTAACTTCCATTGAATCAGGATATATAGTTATTTCTTTTAAAATGTATTAATTCACATCCATTTTAAAAGCATGAACTATTTAAAGAAAGTGTTTATTCTGAATTAGTTCCTTGTAAACTCATGCATTTTGATTCTGATGAGTAAATACTCATTGCAGTCAAAAGTTATCTACAGCTCTGGGAAATCCTTCACAAGTTGGTAGACATGCAAACGAGCGAATGCGAGTGAGTGAAAATACAAAACATGACTACCATCAAGTGAAGGATTTCTATATAATTGAACCCAGCGGTTAAATAATCTAAATTACATTTTAAATCAGTTTATGTATGATTTTATACAAAATTATTCACTTTATTGAACTTATCAGAGAATGACATCAACACTACTGACGTCAATTGGCTCATCGTCACAGTTTTTTTTTGTGTTCGGAGTTATAATTAATATTAAGCGCTTATGAATTTTCTTTCACTGAGAAATCCTGATCTTTCACACATAGAAAATGTAATAAAGTGACATTATTTCCTGTTAGAAATGCTTCTTTTGCGCCGTGAAATGGCAGTTGATAGTTGTGTGTATAGGGCGCGCGGTTTGTAAAAGTATCCATCCTTTTACACAATTATACAGTTGATAATCTTCTTTAAGGACACAACTTGTTCATTTTCATTGTATCATTTTGTCATGTTCATTAAAGGTCTTCATCATCATCCCTGTATTATTTCAGGTACTGCTTGAGCTGTTGCAGCAAAGTTGAAAGCATGGAGTGTTTACAATTGAATTTGCAGCAGCTCTGCAGTTCTGCAGGTGACAAGGTTCTAGGCCTATTCTGCATTTTTTTATCTAGATGTAAATGGAGAGTGGCCGTTGGTGCCGTATAACCGTTTTGTGTTTATGCGCCGTAAAACCGAAATTCAACTTGACAGTACTTAATTAAACAGCTGATAGTACACATTTTAAAAGGGTCTTCATTATTTCAGGTACATTTTGAGAGGAATGCGCTTCTTGCTTTATAAACCATGTAGTTTATCCTTGGTGCCGGCACGATGGAAAAGTACTGTCACAGTGGTGGATGAGGCCCACAGTATAGTTACTGATTATGACAAAGCAAGGCCCTTCAGTGAAATTCCTGGTCCTAGAGGGGTTCCATTCTTGGGCACCATGTTGCAATACCGAAGAGGTGGGTACATTCTGTGAGCCACGGTATGCGAAAACCCTTGACTTAGCTTTAAAGATATGTTATATCATAATATATAGCTATGCAAATGTCAAGTGAACCGACAGATTTGGTATAAAATTATACATGATCTTATTAAAAGAGGATCTTACATGAGTACTCATTCATTATTGAATTTATTAAACGAGTTTGCAAAATGATATAATGCGAGGCTCTTGCCGAGCATTATGTCATTTTTTTTGCTAACGATTTTAATAAATTCAATAATGAATGAGAACGAATGTTAGATTCTATTTATCACATAACTTATAACATCACCATGATCACATTAGGTCAGAAAAATTACGTCAGAAAACGTACATCAACATGACGTTCATGATGTCATTAACGTTATGTTATACCATTAGTGGAATATCCAAAATATTGAATGGTGTTATTACACTCCCACACCACATGTTATGTGATAAACCTAGTTTTACTGTGGCGTGACCTAGTAGTAAAGCATCTGCCTAGCATGTGGGAGGTAATGGGGTCAAGCTCAGGCCTCATCATGCCAAAAGCCAGACTTCGTGAAAATGGTACATTAAGTAGCTTGACCCTTTTACAAACATGTATCGTCATATAAAGGGTGGTTTTAGGATTGATCGACCCGGTGTCGGTAGTGATATGACTGAATGATTATTAAAAATGTTAATCCAATACATACCGTATACTCCCTAATAAACGCCCCCGTAACATTTTTGAAGGTGTGGGGGGAGGGTTATTTGAGACCAAAAGTACATCATTTCACTTTTTGTCAATCAATCAATGCATCGGATTTTAAGTTTTCTAGTGATATTGTGGGTTCCATTGTGAATAAAACAGATTAACTTGCCTCTTTTGATAAGTTTTAAACAAAAATATATTTCTGAAGAAATGGTGGTGGGGTGGCATTTATTATGGGAGGGGCGTTTATTAGGGATTATACGGTACATATATATACCTAATTTCACAAATACTTAAAGGGACACACCCAGTTTTAGGTCTGTTATAGTTACATACTTTTATGCATCAAAATAAACAAAACATTTACAAAATACAAAGTATCTTCTTTACCACCTCCTTATTAAAACAATTTAAAGGGACACACAGCAATCTTGAAGTGTTTATCAAGCACTGAAGTAGCATCACATTTTATTTATCCGGTAGCATTTTGACTTTAAACCTGCTTGCATATAATTAAAGGGGTTGATGCACTATTTACAAACACAGTTTATTTTAAAGTGCTCTGAAAAACTTGAAAAAGGCTGAAAGAATTATCAAAATGCCATGAAAAATAAAGGAGATATGACCTATTGAAAATTTGCAAAGAACATAAATGGAGGCGGCCATCTTTGAACGATGACATCATCGCGCCATTTTACCATATATGGCATATTGACAAAATGTATTTTAAAGCAAAGAAAACCACTGCAAATTGAATAAAAATAAATATAAAGATGTAAAATGTATACACTTTAGTATTATTTTTCATTTTGATAATTCCTTCAGCCTTTTTTAAGTTTTTCAGAGCCCTTTAAGATAAACTGTGTTTGAAAATAATGCATCAACCCCTTTAAAATCGAATTTTGGGTTTCCTTTTTTTCCATCTTATTCTACCATATGTTTATGTATATTATTTATAATCAACAGTTAATAATAAGCAAAAACAACTTGCTTTAAACTATTCTTATCATTAATATTAATGACTGAATAAATGTAGAAAAACTAACGGGACAACGTGAGTTTTAAAAAAATCAAGATTGCCGTGTGTCCCTTTAAATATAGATGTGTCTTATTGAGGCTTTTGCAAATGTACATAATTATTTTTGTTACCTGCATAGCATGGTAAGACATATGTATAAATGTCTGTCTGCTTGCGATGTCACATTTTTTAAGCAAAGTTACACACGAGGTACAGGTACACAGCAATCTTGATTTTTTAACTCTGCTCCAGGGACAGCAGAGCTTATGGGATGATGCGTTGTCCGTCTGTTAACTTTTACCTTGTTAAGACGATAGGGCCTTCATTTTTCATCCGATCTTTACCAAACTTTAACAGATTGTTAATCTAAGGTCGAAAACCAGCTATATCGGACCAATAACAGCGGAGTTATGGCCATTGATTTAGTTAAAAATGCTATATTTTGCCTCATTAATGATTAAGACGATAGAGCCTTCATTTTTCATCCGATCTTTACCAAACTTTATCAGATTGTTACTATCCATGAAATTTGGGACACTTTTGAAAACCAACCAAATGGGATTAGTAACACCGGAGTTATGGCCCTTGATTTAGTTAAAAAATGCTGTATTTTGCCTCGTTAAGATGAAAGGGGTTTTATTTGGCCGGATTTAAATGAAACTTTGCAGGGATGATCTGTACCAAGCCTAGTTGTACATATCATTTTCTGGTTGAATTATTTTGGCGGAGTTGTGGCCCTTTAAAGGTTTTAATACACAAACTTTGTCCTGACTAGTTCTCCTGAACCCCTGGCCGGATTTAAACGAAACGTTTTAGGGATGATCAGTTCCATGTCTAGTTGTGCATATCATCGCTTTGTTCCGTTTGAAAGATTTTTTTTGGCAGAGTCATGGCCCTTTAAAGGTTTTAATACACAGACTTTGTCCTGACCAGATTACCTAAACCCCTGGCCGGATTTCAACGAAACTTTGCAGGGATGATCAGTACCAAGCCCATTTTTGCATATCATTGTTATGTTCTGATTGACAGAGTTTTAGCGGAGTTACTGCCCTTTAAAGGTGTTTGGCACACAAACTTTTTCTGGACTAGTTCTCCTGAACCCCTGGCCGGATTTTAACGAAACTTGACAATGATGATCAGTATCAAGCCTATTCTGGTTGAATGATATTTGGCACAGTTATGGCCCTTTAATGCTTTTAATGCACAAACTCTTTCCTGACTGGTCTCTTCAGAACTCCTGGCCATGTTCCAACGAATCTTGGCAGGGATGATGAAACTTTGTCCAGACTAATTCTCCTGATCCCCTGGCTAAATTTCAAAGAATCTTGGCAGGGATGATCAGTACCGAGCCTTGTTGTGCATTTCCTGGCCGTGTTTCAGTTGAATGAATTTTGGCAGAGTTATGACCCCTTAAAGGTTTTACACTAACTTTGTACAGACTAGTTCTCCTGAACCTCTGGCCGGATTTCAACGAATCTTGGCAGGGATGATCAGTACCAAGCCTAGTTGCGTATATCATTGCCATTTTCCGGTTGAATGATTTTTGACAGTGTTATACATAAGCTCTTATACATAAGCTTTATCTTTAGCAAGTAGAGCGTCCAAAGGCCCTCTTTGGCCTCTGGTTTTCAAAACTCGCGGCGTCTCTTTGTTTTTCTACATAACTTAAATATTAATTATAAGAATAGTATAAAGAAAATTGTTTTTCTTTATATTATTAAATGTTTATATTATTAAATGTTATTGCACCAATAATATATATTTAAACCTATGGCAAAATAAAGACGAAAAAAATAAAACTCAAAATGATATTGGATATCATTAATCAATAAATAAATCAAGACGCTAATTTCAGTGCATGGTCAGACTTCAAGATTGACGTGTGTCCCTGTAATTTGGACTAACGGTCAACATTATCACAAGAATGTTATTGAAACAGGGCCCGGGTCATAGTCTGGTTCATTGTGATATATTCTGGGATCATGGCCCCAACAGATGACCCACATGCTCCAGAGAGCACCCATCTATTTATATTTGCACAAATCTGAAATACACAGTTGTAAGTTTTGCTGATTTAAAATTCATGGATTTTTCTCTCTTTTGAAAGGACCATTTCACAAATTTGATATTGACCGGTATCAGGATTCGGTGATGGCACTGTACCGGAAGTATGGGAAGGTTGCCAAGGAGACGATAGCTGGTACCACTATTGTACATCTGTTTGATCCGGACCTCATTCGGACAGTGTTCCAGTCCGAGGGTAAGATGCCACATGTGGCCCCTTTGATGGAAACGACACAGTTGTACAGAAAACAAAGGGGCTTGGCTCTCGGACTGGGTAATACGTAAGTACGGATTAACGCGTCCATAAATCATCAATAAATACATTCGTTTTTCCTGTAACATGTATGCTATATAGTAATTACATATATATAAAACATTGTAACAGTTTGGAACCAGTTATTACATATAGGATAAGGAAATCTCACCTGCATCCTTGGCTGAAACGGTACACCCAGTAAGGTTATCCGCATTTTACGTGGGTGATGGAAAGTCTGATCTTCGACACATGGGGGAAGATGAAAGTCACGCGCATCAACAATGAAGTCAATAACATTGTGTAAAAAAACATGCAAAATGTTAGTATTTGGCGACGTCAATGCACAAAATGTCAATAATATGCAAGAAAAAGAATCAATTGCGGGTATCTGGTTCAGATAGGGAATTCCTACCCTCGGTATAACTGTTTTAATCGGAACCTCGACAGAACCTCGGTCCCGATAAAAAGTTATACCTCGTGTTGGAATTCCTGATCTTTTCCAGCTACTCATGAAAGATTCTTATAATCCTATTTGGTTAGATCTATATTAAAGTATAAAATGTGTCCACGGGGCTCACATGCCCTGCCTTAGCACTGTCAGTCACATAAAAAATTAAATAAAGTGAGTAGTGGACTTAAAAAATACGTAAATGTTAAACTTGGGATGGATGGATGGACAGACAAGGGTAAAATGATATGCCTGCTCCACATTCATGGTGGGGCATAACAACATAGTGCAAGACATGATTGACTGCAATGTACTATAGGCTTAGCACCTGTCCCTAAAGAAACAACTGTCCCACTAATCAACAAATTTGGATATGAGACTGTCTAAAGATTGATATTAACAGTACATGCACATGCTACAACACCAATTATTTATGTTTGAGTTATGCGGTCTGTGCACGAGAAAATAATCGGCTACTTCTCTTCTACTGCTCTCATATTCACATACAATCAGTTTTAAAAGACATATTTGATATCTGTATACTAGCAATGAAATAGATGGAGATATTGTACTGTGCATGTTGGCAGGAACGGAGAAGAGTGGTACCTCCTACGCAGCGCCGTGCAGCAGATGATGATGCGACCCAAGGCTGTCACAGTTTATCTCCCCTTTGTCAATGAGGTAGCAGACGACTTCATCACGAGGGTCAAGCAGATCAGGGATGATAACGGACATGTGGCCAATCTGAGGAACGAGATATCAAAATGGAATGTTGAATGTACGTCTTTTCATACAATATATACATAATGTGCACAGTAAGTGTGACGTAAACAAATTTAAACTTACCTACTTAACTGTAGTATTTGCATATTGGATTTCAAAAGTTTAATAAATTTTTTAAAGTTTAATGGGACAAACTAGGACTTCCTACCCATGACATTGTAATTCAATGGTTCAGTGCAAAACTATTATATCTCCTTCTTTATTCATATGTAGTTACAATAGTTTTGCACTGACCCCTCGGTATGAAGAGAGTAAATGTTAGTACACTTATGCAAAAACTGCAGCCTGTCTCATGCAAAACATGTTCTTTGATTTCCTGGGCAGGAATACAGACACTGATTATACTGGTAGAGTGTAGAAATCCTCAATTTTTTTTTTAAAAAATGTCTGTTTTTAGCTCTACTGGCTTAGGGCCAGCAGAGCTTATGGGATGCTGTGTTGTCCGTCGTCTGTCGTCTGTCTGTCGTCTGTCGTCAGTTAACTTTTCTTCAAACGACTTCTTCTCAGAAACCGCTTGGCTAATTTTGACCAAACTTCATGTGGATGATCCTTAGTTGAATGCTTTATAGATTTGTTAAAATTAGGTCAATGCTACATCCAAGATGGCTGCCATTACCATATATGGTCGAAACCTTAAAAAATCTTCTTCTCCAGAACCGCTGGACAGATTTCAACAGTTTTTCTTTTAAAATGATCGCCAACGCCTAGACTATCAAGTTTGTTCAAATAAAGTCCCCGGGGTCAAAAATGGCCGTGCCCCGGGGGTCCAAAATTTGTATATTGAGGTTTTGCATGTTTTTCATATAGACATATAGGAAAAAACTTTAAAAAATCTTCTTCTCTGAAACCACAAGGCACAGAGCTCTCATGTATTACATGTAGCATCAGCTTATGGTCCTCTACTAAGTTTGTTCAAATGGTGACCCTGGGGTCAAATTTGTCCCCGCCCCGGGGGTCACAGTTTTACATAGACTTATATAGGATTTTTTTTTAAAAAATCTTCTTCTCGGAAACTACAAGAGCCAGAGGTTTGATATTTTGCATTTACTATAAGCTTATGGTCCTTTACCAAGTTTGTTCAAATGGTGACCCTCGGGTCACTTTTGGCCCCGCCCCAAGGGTCACATGTTTTACATAGACATGTATAGGGAAAAACTTCAAAAATCTTCTTCTCTGAAACTGCAAGAGCCAGAGGTTTAATATTTTGCATTTGCTATAAACTTGTGGTCCTCTATCAAGTTTGTTCAAATGGTGACCCCGGGGTCACATTTGGCCCCACCCCGGGGGTCACAGTTTTACATAGGCTTGTATAGGGAAAAACTGAAAAAAATCTTCTTCTCTGGAACCACATGGCACAGAGCTCTCATGTAATACATGTAGCATCAGCTTATGGTCCTCTACTAAGTTTGTTCAAATGGTGACCCGGGGATCAAATTTGTCCCCGCCCCGAGGGTCACAGTTTTACATAGACTTATATAGGATTTTTTTTTTAAAAATCTTCTTCTCGCCAACTACAAGAGTCAGAGGTTTGATATGTTACATTTATTATAAGCTTATGGTCCTTTACCAAGTTTGTTCAAATAGTGACAAAAGTGACCCTTGGGTCACATTTGGTCCCGCCCCAAGGGTCACATGTTTTACATAGACATGTATAGGGAAAAACTTAAAAAATCTTCTTCTCTGAAACTGCAAGAGCCAGAGGTTTAATATTTTGGTGTTGCTATAAGCTTATGGTCCTTTACCTATTTTGTTCAAATGGGGACCCTGGGGTCACATCTGGCCCTGCCCCGGGGATTCACAGTTTTACATAAATGCTTGTAGAGGGAAAAACTGAAGAAAAAAAATCTTCCCTGGAACTGCAAGAGCCAGAGGTTTAATATTTTGCATTTGCTAAAAGCTTATGGTCCTTTACCAAGTTTGTTCAAATGGTGACCCTTGGGTCACATTTGGCCCCGCCCCAAGGGTCACATGTTTTACATAGACATGTATAGGGAAAAACTTAAAAAATCTTCTTCTCTGAAACTGCAAGAGCCAGAGGTTTAATATTTTGGTGTTGCTATAAGCTTATGGTCCTTTACCTATTTTGTTCAAATGGGGACCCTGGGGTCACATCTGGCCCTGCCCCGGGGATTCACAGTTTTACATAAATGCTTGTAAAGGGAAAAACTGAAGAAAAAAAATCTTCTCTGGAACTGCAAGAGCCAGAGGTTTAATATTTTGCATTTGCTAAAAGCTTATGGTCCTTTACCAAGTTTGTTCAAATGGTGACCCTGGGGTCACATTTGGCCCCGCCCCAAGGGTCACATGTTTTACATAGACATGTATAGGGAAAAACTTAAAAAATCTTCTTCTCTGAAACTGCAAGAGCCAGAGGTTTAATATTTTGCTGTTGCTATAAGCTTATGGTCCTTTACCAATTTTGTTCAAATGGGGACCCTGGGGTCACATCTGGCCCCGCCCCGGAGGTCACAGTTTTACATAAATGCTTGTATAGGGAAAAACTGAAAAAAATCTTCTTCTCTGGAACTGCAAGAGCCAGAGGTTTAATATTTTGCATTTGCTGTAAGTTTATGGTCCTTTACCAAGTTTGTTCAAATGGTAACCCTCGGGTCACATGTTTTACATAGACATGTATAGAGATTTTTTTTTTTGAATTTTTATTTTTTTTTTTTTTTATTTTTTGAAATATCTTCTCTTTTTTTTGAAATGTTTTGCAATTTATTTATTTTTTTGCAATTTTTTTTTTTTTTTTTGCATTTTTTTGCATTTTTTTTAGCTCTATGTTCGACCAGTCGGACCAGTAACAGAGGTGTTCTTGATTTAGTTAAACATGCTATATGTTGCCTCGTTGATACGGTTGGGCCTTCATTTTTCATCTGATCTTTACCAAACTTTACCAGATTCTTTAGTTATGGCCTTTGATTTAGTTAAAAAGATGTTTTTTGCCCGAAACTATCAAAAAAACGTAAATGGCAGTCACTCACCTCATTGATGTTATAAGGGCCATGTTAGCCAGTAGAGCATCCACAGGCCCTCTTGGGCCTCTTGTTTTACATGCTCATTACAAGCCTTTACCGCTGCGTTACCTCAGATACCACTCGAGTTGTGACAGAAATGTATGATTGTGACTCAAGCATAAATGGCATGCCTACACTGAAAGAGAGGGTTCTACTATT
Source organism: Cyrtodaria siliqua (assembly GCA_037043455.1). Taxonomy (NCBI): domain Eukaryota; kingdom Metazoa; phylum Mollusca; class Bivalvia; order Adapedonta; family Hiatellidae; genus Cyrtodaria; species Cyrtodaria siliqua. Next base: position 13,755 of record JAWPHD010011077.1, read on the forward strand.
GGTCAAATGATTTTATTGAGGTTATTGACCCTAGAAAAATGGAATGTTCCATCAGCCATTTTGGTTTTCGGCTGTCAATAAAATTACAATCTAAGCATGTGGGGTCAAAATGATTTTTTTGGCCTTGCGAAGCTTTGCAGATGACTATGGCAAGATTTTAGACAGATCCAGGAGCATTTGTTTTCATTCTATCTAATCATATATGAAAACATATAGAAAGTAAAAAAAAAATCTTCATTCATATTCAATGTCTAGGCCCCCTGAAATTCACAGTAAGCCCATTCGGCATATTTTTGTTGAGGTTGGGCGTAAAATGTTGTTTCATGTTGATGCGCTTTTAAACACAGTTCAGCTCATTCTGTTTATTAAATAGCTGCAGCCATGACAGTGTTTGAAACACGGCTCAACTGTCTGGACGATGGCCCTGGGACAGAAGTGCAGAAAATGATCGACGCCAACATTGCCATGTTCACTCTTAGTGCCAAGATGAAGTTTCAGCTACCGTTGTATAAAATGGTGCGAACGCCAATCTGGAAACAACTGGTGGAAGCTGAAGAATGTGTTGTACTGTAAGTCAGTGTCTCATCATTTAAATGGATATACAATATTGGTTCATTTATATCGCTTAAAATCATATAAACATAATTTTGTCCCAATTTTAACTCATCAAACCTAGTTTTACCAACCCACACAACGTTCTTAAGTAGGAAGAAATCAGATTGTTTGGTAAAATCTTCCAGTATTTCGTTGTCTCGTTTTGTAAATTTCTAACCAGTTCAGTCAGTGATAACTATTTTTTTTCGGGGGAGGATTATAGCATAGCTACTAATCTATGTATTTTTTCAAGTTGTTAGCAGAAACACATATTTTAAAAAACAACTATAATTTCATATAATTGGTTTAAATTTAGCTTGTTACATTCACTAGTTGAGCTGTCTACATGGCAAATTTCCTTAGTTACCTCAAGGTCAATTGCTCCTTTGATAATTCAGCTTTCTTATCATGTTTAATCCAGTTTATACTGCATTTACTATAATTTATGATGTACCGGTATAATATTAAGTTTTGACTTTTTTTCCATTTTTTATCACAGGACCAATTTTTGAACATTGTTCACATATTAAACAAGACATGTTTTTCTGCTCCTTTGACACCATCCACATTACTGGTACCATTGTCGTGCTCTATCTTATCCTTTCTCCCAGAATAAGTTCTCTGAATCTGTATGATACCATTATGCCCAGACATTGTAATGACTAATACTATAGAAAAATGTTTTTCTTCCTGCAATATTGGAATTTTATTCTCTTTCTGTTAGAACCAATTGAGTGTGTGTGTGTGGCGGGGGGGTGGGCAGGATGCAAAATTAGAGTTCTTTTCTTGTTTTTAGATAGGTACTTATTCTTTAGAACAGATACTTCCTGCAAAAATGAAAAAGAATTCCAATCTTTCTAACAGAACCAGTCAGCGGTACCTGGATGAAGCATTATCCCGACTCCGCAACATGGTTCAGAATGAAGAGCTGCAGGAAGGACAGTATAACTTTCTCACATATATGCTTGGGAAGAAGGAAGTCGCCAGCAAGGATATCTCCATTATCTCCCTCTCACTGTTTGGTGATGGGTTAAGTACGGTGAGTAAGTTACGATCATCTCTCCCTCTCTGTTCGTTTGTGGGTTGAAGACAGTGTAGGTTACTTTTCTCCCGTTTTTAGCTCTACAGAAGGCTTATGCCATGGTCTGTCATCCGCCCATTTACTTTTTGATGTCAACACTCTAGCACGTTCATTTTGTATCCAATCTTTACCAAACTTGGCCAAAGTCAAAATGTTATTGCATTTGATTTATTGAAAAATGCTATATTTGCTTTGATAATCAGATGCTACTTCATTTTAAATCTGACCTTTCACATATACAGAATGTAATATCAATATACCAGCCATATTTAGCATAGACAAAATCAAAAACTAGCCTTGTTTCTCCCATCCCACGACCCCACCCCCATTTTTTTTTATTATTGTGTTTTAAGAACTATGGGTCGTAAAAGAACGCGTGGACAAAATAAAAAACTAGCCATGTCCGACTAGAAACAACATGGCTCTTGAATAAGTTAAAAATGCTGAACTTTACTTTGTTAACACTGTAGCTCCTTCAACTTTCATTCAGTCTTGTTCAAGATATCTGCCCACTGCATCCCAGAGATGCCAACCACTACGATTTGTCCCTATTTTATACGAATTTCTATTCCATTTACCCCACTACGACCAGTTTGCATGCAACTAAGAATTTCGTTGTGATCGCGATTTTTTTTTTCTACGACTAACATAATTGAAACCATGAGAACTAATAACTCTTAAATGTACATACACTCTAGTATAAATACTGATCACTGATTGTCAGTGAGATGACATTTCAGTCAATTGTTATAAAACAGTAGAACGACTACTCTAGTAATTTTACAGATTGCCAGAGTGATGTGACATTTCATGTTGTGTTTCAGTGTAACATGATTAAAAATAGCTTGACTTTTCAGCATATATCAGTGTCATTTTTGGCCATAGAATGCAGGAGATTGCATCTCAGAATCAAAAAAAATTCCGAACAGTCACCTCGCACTACAGATTTAACAACCAATGACTACAGATTGCATCCAAACAGTGTTGGCATCTCTGGCATCCCCACCCCACCTGTTATAAGAGCCATGTTAACCAGCAGAGCATCTACAGGATCTCTTGGGCCTTTCGTTAGGGATATGAGATAAGTGTTTTTCTCGCGTGAGATTATAAGAAACTTTCATGTGTATCCGATGAAGATAGGGAATTCCAACCCGAGGTATAAGTGTTTTTATCGGAACCGAGACTCTGAATTTCCTATCTGAACCGAATACCCATGATAGAATCTTTTTCTTGCATATCAGAGACATGTTGTGCGTTGACACTGCCAGCCAGTGTTCCCACTGACTTTTTCATTTGGGGGTACATGTACCCCCTACTGTTAAATTTTGGGGGTACACTACAAATTTAGGGGGTACACTATGAATTTTTAAGATTGTTAAACCTTTCAACATACTTTATTTGCTACTGAAGGCATTACAATACACAGCACAGTCAGTGTAATATTCAAGTTGACAACAGTTACAGTAAATCATTTCGTTCAAGTAAAAATTTAATACCAGTCAACACGTTTGCGCATCTATAAATAGTACACGGGAGAGACGAAACACGATTTGAATTAATTATTTGATCTTCATTTATTCTATTATTAAGTTTTTATTTTAATTTTAAATATACTTACTAAACCTGAAAAAGAAATAAGTCAAAACCACCAGAATGAGATGTTGATGTTTTCTCTACTTTCATTTAGGTAACGCGTGCGCTTATGACGTCATAACCAATCATCGTAGTATGCACTAGAGGGAAAGGGCAATTGACGCAATTACTCGGGATAATGTTTTCGTAAACAAAGCGTTTTAGTTTCGTTTTGATTTTTCAAAAAATATTCGGACAAAGTGGACGAGAATTTGGAAATCTACCGACGGTCATGCTTTCTTATTATCAGACTTGTATTTTTTCTGTGCATGCATGCACGTACGAGGTCAGTTTTCTGTGCGTGATTTTTTGTTTTCATGCGTGATTCACGCACATATGTGCGTGAATGGGAACACTGTGCCAGCTACTAACGTTTTGCATGTTTTCCTGCATACCGGATATTGGTGCGCGCGTGAATTTTATGTCAACCCTAGGGTGAGATGGAAATATCTAGCACGGGTAAAATGATAGATAACCTTGCAAGAAAACTCTATCTTATATGAAACGCTATGCCATTGTCCTATTCAAACCAAAGTACATATATAATTGGAGAGTACAAAGTGCAAATATAATGGGAAAAAAATAATCCATCAAGAGTTTATCCATGTGAAATATGGAATTGTCATATGGATACTCATAATTATGGATTTTTATAATCTCACTCTCACTGCAACCCAGGTTTGATTCCTTGTCTTAACAATGTGAGATGGTTCTGATGCTACTTGATGGGTTTAGTGGGAAGGGTACAGTGGGAAGGTTACTTTTAACTCACTAACTGTTGATTGGTCAAGCATAGTGAGAAAGTCAATTTGATCTCCCTCTCACTGTTTGGTGGTGTATTGAGTACACTGTGAGTTAATATAATTTATTACATATCGATAGGTGAATGATCGGGATTTCTCGGTGAAAGAATATTCATAATTGTATTAATAGCTAACTCCAAACACAAATATAACTAACTGTGACATTGAGTCATGTCATCAATAAAGTGTTACTGACGTAATTGTCATCCACCAATAACATTCAATAAAACCAAACATTTCGGTTAAAATCATATACAAAGTGATTTACGAGGGTGCTTCAAAAAGTTCTGTCACTAGGCATATATCCTTTGAACTGGATATTACACTGAGATAAAGTAGTGTATTTATAGTACTACTGGGTTTGCTCTCTTAAATTCCACAACGAAAATGAAAACTTTCTGGTTATTTATACCCCTAAATTACCTCCCCATACCGCACGTTTTGGATACTGGCATCTCTGAAAATGTCCTTGTTACAAAACGTTGTGAAAATTATTGGAATAATTATATGCTTTTAAATTTTAAATAATAATCCATGAAAATGATTGTCGAGAATTCGGAAAGGTCTTGCTGCAAACCAGATATGTGTGAATGCAAATCCTAGTCCTTCAGTGTTTAAATTTCATATTCAACACATTATTGTACAATTTTGTGCAATGTTCAGTGAAAATATTGATCATCCAAAAACACTATTTCAGAAGACTGCCCTTCCATTTAATGGCATTAAATTAATTTTACACGTTAGCTTAAAATGTTAATTTCTAAGACAATGCCTTTTCATCTACCATGCTTAAATTCTGAATCTTGTAATGCACAGATATAACTGGTAATGTATGAGAAATTTCAAAGGTCTTCGACAAGTACTTAAAGAGAAACAGGCATTTAAAAAAGTAACAATTAACATACCTGAAAAAAATCAGGATGAAAATGCGTCAGTATGTATAAGTGATGTGTATTAAATGTTTCATAACTTTCGTCACATAAAGGATACAGCATTCATTTTACCATCAATGGAATGGTATTGAAACTCTCTTTCATTTGGTACCAAACATCAACACTCACAATGAGCACATAATTGTTAAAACGCGTTAGTGACAGAACTTATTACATGACCCTCGTAAAATGTAATAAATAGATTATTTAATGCTGGGTTCGATTATATGCACATCCTTCACTCGAAAAACGCGTGTTTAGTTTTTTCACTCACTCGTATCCACTCGTTCAAGAAAATAACCACACACCTACCATCTCGTGAAGGATTTCCCTAAAGTAGAATGCAGCAGTTAAATAATCTCTATCTCACACTTGCTGTTTGCTAATGCATCTCACTTGGATAACATTTAAATTGTAGACATCCCCAACACTTGCCAGTAATCTATACTGCTTGGCTCGGTATTCGGATGCCCAGGAGAAGGTGTACGCAGAGATTCAGAGAGTTGTTCCCCCTGGTAGTCAGATCACGGCAGAAATGATAAACAGTATGTCGTACCTGAAGGCGTTTGTCAAGGAAGCATTTAGGTTAGTAATGGCTTTAATGTCATGATAATTAACTGGTAATTGTAATGTATATCTAGACAGGAGATTCCACTCTTCTGCTTGCCATGACGAGTGCTCATTGATGCAGGATGAGTAGAAATTCAGATAAATTCTTTAACAATTTATCAATTTGACCATTCAGATATTACGTAGGATGAGTAACTCAGAAACACGTTTTCCTGCCCTGAGAGGGTGTCACCAATATTGTTGTTTTTCAGTATAAAGCTTAAAGAGACACTGTCCGTAAGTAAGCAGATATTGAGCATAACAAAATAACCGTATGACTTCAATTCAGTGGAATGTTTTTATGAAAACATGAGCATAGACCCAAAGAAGCCTGTAATAATACATTCGTCAGTTTGAAAAAAATAAGTTTTAATTATTATTTGTAAATAATGTGGGACCCACATTATTTACCTTTTCAGCTGATCACGAGACTTCCATTAACGCATTAGTTTTTCTACATAGTATGTATTGCGTAATATGTATGGCCCGCTTAGCTCAGGAGCGACATCGACTATTGCGCTCACACTATTATTACCTGCTGCTAGTTCAAACTCGTGACGCGGTACTTATATTTTTGTACCGCGATTGAATTCCGTCAAACAGTCTTGCTTTTAATTAGTAAATATTCAATAATGTTTTGTGTGTAATGTTTGTAAATGTAATTAGTGCGTGTTTTATGAGCTAAAAGTTACGGACATTGTCCCTTTACAGGGGTCACCCGGTGGTGTGATAGCTATATCTGTTTCAATTTTCCTTGCTTCATTTTGTATTTAAAAAGCAATACTATCAGTATTATCTCTAATAAATTCATTTATTTCAGGTTTTTCCCTATTGGTTTAGATGTAGCGAGAATACCAACACATAATTTAGTGATAGGAGGCTATCAAATACCAGCTGGGGTAAGTAAGGCAATGCGTTTGCTCTTTGATTCTGTTTGAGAATTGTTTCATTCCTTTAGTTATCATCCATAATTCCTACCAATTGAAACTCTTTGTTCCTCTATCCCTCCCTCCATCAATACATTGCTAGCTTTGATCATTTCAATAGCCATCCCTATTATGAATCCATTTATCATTCTATTCATATATGTCCATACATCCATCCACACCGTGGTGGTGACGTAATGGCAGGGCGTCCACCTTGCATGTGGGAGCTTGTGGGTTTAATCCCTGGCCGGCTCATACCAAAGACTTCATAAAAATGGTACTAGTAGCTCCCTTGCTTGACACTCAGCATACAAATGGTAATGCTAGGACAGGTCGGCCAAGTGTCAGTATACTGGGACTGGGGTGGTGGGGAGTGGGTATCATGTCATGTGTTTACTGAATAGTATTCCAGCTTGGAGCACTATAAAGCTGAACATTGATCTCACTGCTACAGGCAGTTTACTGTGACTGTCGGTGTGTATGGGGGGGGGGGGGGGGGGGGGGGGGAGGGGGCGGAATCATGTCATGTGTCTATGGAATGGTATTTCATTCCATTGTGGCAGCATTATAAAGCTGAACATTGGTCTCACTGCTACACGCAGTTTACTGTGACTGTCGGTGCGTGTATGGGGGTAGGGGGTGCGAAATCATGTCATGTGTCTATGGAATGGTATTTCATTCCATTGTGGCAGCATTATAAAGCTGAACATTGGTCTCACTGCTACACGCAGTTTACTGTGACTGTCGGTGTGTGTATGGGGGTAGGGGGTGCGAAATCATGTCATGTGTCTATGGAATGGTATTTCATTCCATTGTGGCAGCATTATAAAGCTGAACATTGGTCTCACTGCTACACGCAGTTTACTGTGACTGTCGGTGTGTGTGTGTGTGTATGGGGGTGGGGTGGGGGTGGGGGAATCATGTCATGTGTCTATGGAATGGTATTTCATTCCATTGTGGCAGCATTATAAAGCTGAACATTGGTCTCACTGCTACACGCAGTTTACTGTGACTGTCGGTGTGCTACAAGCAGTTAGCTGTGACTGTTGGAGGTGGGTTGAACATTGATCTTATTGCTACACGTATACACCTGACTGAAAGTTTGTTAAAAGTGATGTTAGTTGGTAGCGCACTCGTTGTCATCTATGCAGCCCGGGTTTGATTCCATGTATCAACGTTTTAAGTTAGATGGAATGGCAGTTTTTTTCCAGAGTTTCTCCCTAATCAAGACACCCTTATGGCATCATCCGCTCCATCGAGAGTGATTTGTGTAAGCTGTGTAGCTTGTTTCGTAATTGATGTAAACTAAATAAAGTTTATACTTTCTGGTTGAAACCTTTAATTAATTTGAACATACATTAAGCATCTTTTCATTCATCAAGCTTTCCACCCCTCCATCCATTAATCACAAAAATGCTATTTGTCAATGGAAAATACATTTAATTGGTGATACTTTCAGGTGATATGATTTATAAAACAGGTAATAATTACATGTGCACACTCATAATATTCATGCTTTATATTTTTTAAAAATGCTTATTTATTACCGGTATCCTTAGATCAAAGTTGGCTTATAAATCGCTATATTAATAATATATGGGTTTTTTATCGCTATTGTTTGGGGCGCTTGTTTCAATCAAAGGTTGTTCGGCATTTGTATACGTACCTGTGGTAACACCTAAATGAAGAATATAATGTTAAAGAAACTAACCCTCCAAATAACGGCAAAATTACTCTACAAAATCGTTTAACAAAACTCTGTCCTCATGTCATAATAATGTATATATGCTGATTAAAAGTATAGGTTTATTCATAGTTTCATAAAATGCCCGCGATTGAATATGCATAAAATAAATTATAAGTTGATAACTCTTAATTCGACACTCAAGTTTTCCAGTTTGGTCTGTTTGGTTAAAGACTCTTTTATTTTGTGTATAGAGTTGGATTCTCAAAATATGTAAGTTATATATACCCATCGTCATTAGGTTTAGAAACAGTGTACCTCTGTTGTAAAATTTGCCTGTTGATGGCATGGTAGGGACTTTAACGGAATAGGAATTTTCAGTGGTAAATAAAAAAAAATCTGTTTATTGGAACATAGTGAATATGTAATTAATGGTATGGTAATTAGAACATGGTGAATATGTAATTAATGGTATGGTAATTAGAACATGGTGAATATGTAATAGGAATTTTCAGTGGTAAATAAAAAAAAATCTGTTTATTGGAACATAGTGAATATGTAATTAATGGTATGGTAATTAGAACATGGTGAATATGTAATTAATGGTATGGTAATTAGAACATGGTGAATATGTAATTAATGGTTGGTAATTAGAACATGGTGAATATGTAATTAATGGTATGGTAATTAGAACATGGTGAATATGTAACTAATGGTATGGTAATTAGAACATGGTAAATATGTAACTAATGGTATGGTAATTACAACATGGTGAATATGTAACTAATGGTATGGTAATTAGAACATGGTAAATATGTAATTAATGGTATGGTAATTAGAACATTGTGATCATGTAATTTATGGTATGGTTATTGGAACATGGTGAATATGTAATTAATGGTTTGTTATTCATTACTTTGTCTTTACTTGTTTGTCCTTCTCTTCCTTTTTGCTTCTAATATGTGACGAGCAATCTATCTAATAAAGTAATATATATTTATTTTTCATGTTAAAAGAATGTCACCATCCCATATAGGCCTTGAGCCAGGACCCAACATTTTCGATATCACTACCAACTCAAGTGGAAAATTCTACCATTATTTTTTTGAAGGAACAATGTCTGTAGATGACATTTTTCCATGATAGCAGTATGGAACGGGTGGCTTATACTATTAATTTGAACAACAATAGGTGTACCATTGTAGGCTGGCATCAACATTTGGATGTTTTTTTTTGCACATATATATATTTTGATAATTGTTAATATACTTTTGACATATGCAATTAAGTTTATAATTCATATTAGTTTAATACAGAATGAATAAGCTTTGTCAGCATTGTATTCTGCTTAAAATCACTAATCTGCTTAAAATTGGAAGTCAAATTACCCCACCCACTATTGGCACATTTTTATGCATTAAGATTAATAGTAAATAGTTATATGTATAAAATTGAAATAATCACTAATTCACAACTTTTCTACGATTATTTAATTATTATATTATGAATTATGAATTGTTTTGATAGATTATTAATGAAAGTATGTACTATGTAATGTTCAGGCCTTCGCTTGCATATAAAAGTTCAGCAAGCCTAAAAAGAGGATACACGTATCGAACAGGAAGTGCAAGTTTTCCTCAGAATAATTGCAACATCCTTGTTATTTTAATTTTCTGATATATATATATATTGCACAAAAGACACAAACAGTCCAATGGATCTAGATAAGAGAAATGTGAGTGTTCGCTTCTTATAAGTCCATTAATTTTGTAGGTGAATGCGTTATTCAGTATGTATTATGATTAAGATGTGTTGAATATGTATTACATATATAATAAAGACACGAAGCAATAGTTAACACATGCAAACACAAAATCCAATTAGATGTCTATTTTAATGTATTTTAATTGCATTTTATGTCTATTTTAACGATGTATAACTCAGTTTGAATTACCCAACCCACATAAATCACAATAAATAAGTATGCATATGAAATTGAAAACTATTATATGCATTTGCACGAAACCATCGAAGAAGAAGGGTAATACATAGACTACTGTACTAACTACTAACCATGGCAAGCAACTATTTGTTAGTTGTTACAATAGTTCCTTCATAACATATTCTTTCCATTTTATTATAGTCATATTCTCATAATCTATTTTTGTGCATGCAGTAATAGTGCAAACTGAATGACAGCTACCTAAAAAAGATCGTAAGTTTATTGCCAATGACGGGGGTTGTTGCGACAATGACAAATACTATAATACAGGGGTCTATATACTGCCCAAGCGTCTCCATGGCTGAATGGTTAACAACATTGCGTATCACCATTTGAACAAACTAGTTAAAGGACCATAAGCTTATACTGCATGCAGAATATTAGACGCTTAGATCATGCAGATTCAGAGATTTTTAAAGGCTTTACTTTAATGGTTTTACTCACAGGGCACCTGACAAAACTTGAGTCAATGGTCACCATTTGAACACACTTCGTAGAGAACAATAAGCTTATGCTACATGCAAAATATTAGATATCTAGCTCTGGTAGTTTCAGAGAAGATTGTTTTTAATGATTTTTGTATATAGCCATGTAAATACGTGACCCCTGGGGTGTGGCCAAATATGACCCCAGGGTCACTATTTTAGCCAATTTGGTAGAGAATTATAAGCGTATACTACATGCAAAATACTAGACATCTAGCTCTTGTAGTTCCAGAAAAGGTATGTTCTTAAAGGATTGTCCAATATAACGCTATGTAAATATGTGGCCCCTGGGGCGGGGTCACCTATGATCCCAGGGTCACCGTTTTAATTTTCTTATAGCGGGCCATAATGTAGCCCTACGGGGTCGTATGACATGCTTGGTACATATAAAACAGTCCGAACAATTACAAATTCATAAAACGCTTTGAACATCCTGTTATATATATACATATCCGTTTCGTGTAGTGGTTTTTCAGCACTTCCATTTGTTAACTACTTAAATAGTCCCTATTATTAAATGTCTTCGGTTCACAAAGTATAATAGTATTTAGAAACGTTCAAATGTCCAAATCCTCAAATTATTATGTAATGCTGAACAACTGCCCTACAATACTAGCTTCCATAGTATAGTTTAACTTATCCCACACCCTGTCTTAGACTGCGGGGATCCATCTTGTGGATACAAGACCGACTGACTTTGAAACTGACTCTCCACTCCTGAACCCCTGACTCTCTACTCTCTCTCTCTCTCCTGAACTTTTCGTGCGCTCAGTATTATATTAGAAGATTCTCCCATACTACCATTCGGCAGTTAGGCATGCCCAACTTATGGACATCGGCCTGTGTAGCTACAGGTTAACACCATGGTGATTGCATCATTGTATGCATACATTACCCACAAGACATTTCGGCGAATGGCGTATGGCAATACCTCTTAACTCCCAGACTTTATATTTTTCCAGAAACTTCCAGAGAAACTAAGTTTAAAGCATGTAAACAATAACAGGTGTTCAGATGATTAACCACGGAGTTAGCTGACATATTTTGGAAACTCCTACTGCATGATCATTTAAGATAGGGATTAACAGTGGTGTACTTTAACTCTAATTGTGTTACATTTATAACTGGTATTAGGTTAAGTACAATGGCAATGCTGTTACAATAAGTTAATGCCACATGCAAAATATGACAAATCTAGCAGTCAAGGTTTTAGAGAAAACAATTTTTTAAAGAAACCTGATTTTTGTTTAAAAGGGGCGGATAACTCTTATAACAGTAAACAGCTACCCTGTTGGCACTGCTTTCTCTACAATGTACTTCATAACATGGTACCAGTAAGAATTTGCCACCTGAGATGGTAGCGAAAAATTGTTTAGCCCACCGTCTAATAGCCTTCATCTGATGCTATGATTCCTACTGGGATTATTGTTAAAGTACTACTGGTAGTGGGTCCCAAAGGGAGGGTGTGTTCACGTAAAATAAAAATAAGGATCACGTCTTCACGTGCAAATAGCAGAACTTTCACATTTCACGTTAAATGTGGATGAGCAGACGTGAAGCGCTATAGGCTCGAGCTTCTCTAGTACAATGTGTGGGTTGCAACAACAACAAAAAAACAACAAAACAAAACCACACACAATCACACACAAACTTGAGCCGTCAGATGTATTCTGAGGCTTTCAAAACAATAAACTCAAACGGAGGAATAGCTTCTGCCATTCTGCAACGGTATGAAGTCCATAAACAAGCAGATACGATTCTCGCGCGCTATTAGATCTGCGCGCACCTAGCGGTATTATGTTATACTACCGAGACCATCATAAAAATACTAATAGATTTGAAATCCAGTCAAGGGAGACCACTTTTGTCAGCAAACTGTATTAGACTAGTTCCAGGCCGACCAGTGCTACTTGTAATGTAGTGAGCTATGTCAGTGAAACTGTCGGCATACCACCAGTCTATACTGCCTATACTGTATCTGATACACGACTCGGCTGATTGTAGTGTCCCCGGGGATTCCCCGTGCCAGATGTTCACGCAAGTACGAAAGTTCAGCGCTCGGGGGAGGAGGAGGGACACTAAAAAGACTGAAAAGGACTAAAAATTCACGTTTCACGTCACCATATCACGCGATCACGTTTTACCAAGACCAAAATCACGGATCACGCTGATATGATTTTCACGCAATCGCGCAAAAATATTGTTTGTTTCACGAGTCACGTTTTTAAAAACACCCCGATCACGTTTTCACGCAAAACCCCTTTGGGACCCCCCTGGTACTTTCAAGAGCAACGACACCATACTTTCATAAGCAATTTATTTTTAAAATTATTCATATCTGCCAAGTGTCCCACCAGGAGAAATCTCTCAAGACCCTGATTTTTTGTGAAATAAAAACTAGTTTTCTTTTTGGTTGCTTTTTTGTGCAAAGATAAGTTAATCATGCATAACAATGAATGCCAGTAATAAAATGATGTGTTTTATATATGCAAAATATATTCAATCTCCATGCTTGTCTGTTATTAAATTGGCAGAGGTGTTTTATCAGAGCTTCATTTTAATAGAAAGTCGTCAAAGATTTGCAGATTATTTAATAGACGATTTGCAGATTATTTAAGAGGCGTGTTTCGTTGAATATGAATTAATCTTCTTATTACATTTTAACATGTATTTTATCTGTTTTAAATGATGTTTAGTTGTGCTGATGACTGTAATATAAGAATCTTTCATGGGTGTCCGGTGAAGATAGGGAATTCCAATCCGAGGTATAAGTGTTTTTATCGGAACCGAGGCTCTGTCGAGCTTTCGGTTAAAACACTTATACCGAGGGTTGGAATTCCCTATCTGAACCGAATCCCCATGATAGATTCTTTTTCTTGCATATCAGAGACATGTCGTGCATGTTTTCCTACATACCGGATGTTAGTGCTTGCGTGACTTTTATCTTTACCCATAAAGATAAGACTTTCCATCCCCCATGTAAAACGTGGATAGCCTTATCAGGTATGCAAGAAATAGTTATTCCGATCAGATTAACACTGTCAGTTTATGTCAGTTTCTGTAATTTTCATAACTTCTATAGTTGTATTAGCAAAAATTAAAATGTCTTCCAGACTTAACATGCTTAAAGGGAGTCAGGATTTTATTTTTTTTAGAATTGTTGAAATATATTATTTCTGTTTAAATTGATAAAAGGAAAGACCATCAAAAGAAATTACACAGAAAATATAAAATAAAAGACCCGAAGAAAGTATTTCCTAACTGTGGTTTTATGCCAGGGTTAGCTGTTTTAAACATGGCGGTAAAAAAGTCGCAATTGCATTGCACCTGCAGTGTATTTTGTAGGTATCACCAAAGTGATGCGCCTCTTGGAATTTCTATGTGGCCTAATTGTACTTTATGTAAGTTCTAACTAGAACGAATTCGACGACTCGCCATTGCAAAATACCCACGTTTTCTTCACTCGGGTCACTTCTCTTTAACCCTGTATCCATTTTACATGTAATTGTTTTGATCGTTCTTTGATACTCAGATCAGAAATAGTATTATTTATGCTTTTCTGTATTATATGTATGACACTGTAAATAAATAAAAAATGTTGAGGGGAAATTAATGTGTATTTGAACTTTCGACCCCTATCCCAGAGTCCCATGGTGACCCTGGAGCAAATTATTTTGATATTCCCAAAATCAATGTATTTTATTGAGAAAGAAAAATAGATATTTGACCGAATTTACCTCTCTCCCTAGCCACCAAGCCCCCTCCCGTCCTATGCTTCCCCCTCCCCCACACACACAAACACCCAACCACACAGTATATACACTGTAATCCCTTATCATGCTTATCAAAATGTTCATTTGAGACAAATTAAAAAAACAATTGACCCCATGTTACCCTCCACCCACCCTTCACCCACTCCAACCCCAACCCCAGGGAAGACGTCTGAGTTTTAAATAATAAATCATTTGACATGCTGTGTATCTCTTTCATAGAAGACTATTATACCAATTAATGTGCAAAAGTATGAAAAAATTACACCATAATTGAATTATTAGTGTGCTTGATTCCCCTTCCTCCAGGTCCACCGATGGCATAGGAGGAAACAGATGTATACAGTGTAATTCCATCATCATAATGTTTCATTTGAGACATAATTATCAAAAAAATAAATAAAAAAATACTCCAATCCCTCCCCCTCACTCCCCACCCCCAACACACAACCCCCAAGCTTGGGCAGACGTCCGACTTCGAAATAATAAAATCGTTTTATATGTTGTTTATCTTTCACAGACGTTTACATAGTACACCATGTTATGTGCAAGAATATGGAAAAATGACAGTGTAACTGAATTTTTAGTGTATTTGACCTTTTGACCCCGCTGAGGGACCCAGGGAGCAGAGCCATCATCATAAAGTTCCATTTTAGAACCCTCCCGCCCACCCCACCCACCCTGGGCCCCCAGGCAGACGTCCGAGACAGTGTAATTGAATTTTTAATTCTACTGATCAAAGATCAGCAGAGCTTATGCCCTGGTGCGGTGTCAGTCGTCCGTCCGTCTGACCATCCGTAAACTCTTTTTGTAGCGACTACTCCTCTGAAACTACTGGATGGATTTTCATGAAACTTTACAGAAATGTTGCCCATGAAGTCTAGTTGATCCTAGCAAAAATTCATGTTGATATGAAATCCAAGATGGCTGCCAAAGCTGAAAATAAATTTTTAAAAAACAAGTTTGTAGCGACTACTCTTGAAAACTATAAGTGATATTGATATGGGACTTTTTCTAAAATGATCAGCATGACATGATGTTGGTCTTTGTCGAAATTCATTTTGGTTCGACATTAAACATGGCTGCCAGTGGCCATCTTTGTTTACATAGAGTTATATAGTAAAAATTTGTAGTGACTACTCCTCTGAAACTACGCATTTTCAAGAACCTTCACAGAAATGTTGCTCTTGATGTCTAGTTGGTCCTAGCAAAGTTTCAGATCGGCCAGAAATTCAGTATGGCCACCTAGGCTAAAAAACAATTTTTTAAAAAACAAGTTTGTAGCGACTACTTCTTGAAAAGTGTAAGTGATATTGATATGGGACTTTTTCTAAAATGATCAGCATGACATATTGTTGGTGCATGTTGAAAATCATTTTGGTTCGACATGGTTAAAAATAGATTTTTAAAAAACAAGTTTGTAGCGACTTCTTCTTGAAAACTGTAAGTGATATTGATATGGAACTTTTTCTAAAATGATCAGCATGACATGATGTTGGTCCTTGTCGAAATTCATTTTGGTTTGACATTAAACATGGCTGTCAGCGGCCATCTTTGTTTACATGGAGTTATATAGTTAAAAATTGGAGCAACTACTCCTCTGAAACCATATGACGGATTTTCATGACACTTCACAGGAATGTTGCTCTTGGTATCTAGTTGAACCTAGCAAAATTTCAGGTTGCCCGGAAATTCAAGATGGCCGCCACGGCTAAAAATAGGTTTTTAAAAGACAAGTTTGTAGCGACTACTTTTTGAAAACTGTAAGTTATATTGATATGGGACCTTTTCTAAAATGATCAGCATGACATGAAGTTGATCCTTTGTAAAAATCATTTTGATTTGACATTAACATGAGCGCCAGTGGCCATCTTTGTTAACATTGAGTTTGTATAGTAAAAATTTGTAGCGATTTTCATGAAACTTCACAGGAATGTTGCTCTTGATGTCTAGTTGATACTAGCACAATTTCAGGTCGGCCGGAAATTCAAGATGGCCACCACAGCTAAACATAGATTTTTAAAAACAAGTTTGTGGCGACTAATTCTTGAAAACTGTAAGTGATATTGATATGGGACTTTTTTTGAAATGATCAGCATGACAAGATGTTGATCCTTGTCGAAAATTATTTTGATTTGACATTAACATGGCTACCAGCGGCCATCTTTGTTTACATAGAGTTATATAGTAAATACTTGTAGCGACTACTGCTCTGAAACTACTTGAAGGATTTTCATGAAACTTAACAGAAATGTTGCTCTTGATGTGTAGTTGATCCTAACAAAATTTCAGGTCAGTTGGAAATTAAAGATGGCCACCATGGCTAAAAATTGATTTTTAAAAAACAAATTTGTAGCGACTACTTCTTGAAAACTATAAGTGATATTGATATGGGACTTTTTCTAAAATGATCAGTATGGCATGTTGTTGGTCCTTGTCATGATCAGTATGGCATGTTGTTGGTCCTTGTCAAAAATTATTTTGATTTGACATTAAACATGGTTGCCAGCGGCCATCTTTGTTTACAAAGAGTTATATATAAAAACTTGTAACAACTACTCTGAAACTACTTGACAGATTTTCATGAAACTGCACAGGAATGCTGATCTAGCTTTCAGAACCTGCCAGTAGAGCTTCAAGGTCATTGACCTCTTGTTAGTTATTAAAATGTTTACAAACTTTTATTTAAGCATCGTTTATCTTTTATTTTTAAGTCCTACCCCCGTTAGGCGAGACATGTGAATCCGCGGATTTCTTGTTTACATCAGATTTTTTTGTTAAGTCCATTTCTCCAACACCAGATGCCTTAGAGCTTTCAAACTTTACAAATGTTGATAACTACATGACAGCGAAATGTTCCAATGAAAAGTGGGTCAATATGAATTACCTTGACCTACCTTTGGCACTTTGTTAATTTTCATTGAAGTTTTACATTCATGTTTTTTATTAACATGATTAACTCAAGTTTCTCAAATACCAAAAGAAATACAGTTTCACACGGGTCAAAATAAATATTAGACAATTACTAGCCTTTCATAACTTACTCTTCTTCTAATAGAAGACATGTGGCATAAGGGCTCAGTAATGATTGTATTTATTTATATGGTTATTTTTAGTGTGCATATTTTAATACAAGCAGAACACACGAACATGTATCAGTTTCTCAGTTTAAAAATATAATCATGATGATATACTTTTTTAGTTTTGTTACTACACATATATAAATATTTAGTTATAGGACCAATGAGTTTGAATGAGTGAGTGAGTGTGTGAGTGAGTGAATGAATTTTCTAAAAAATCTAAATTATGTGTCCGTATGTATGCAACCATTTGTAGGTAGGGACAGTCTCTGTCGCTTGTGATTGCCTACTTGCAGGCATATGAGTAAAACGAGTGCCATAATAAAATATATGTATTTAAAATGTAATTAAATCTTGAGTTCGAAGGCATATTATACTCTAAAGAAACCAAACCTGATTGTGTAATCCTTATTGTTATTTGATGTTGATACGTTATTATTTATTGTACGGTGTGACTGGAGGATGGTTCTTTCACTTACATGTATACAAAACAGTCTATTTAATCATTTTAAAAAAAATGTTTTATTATTAAAACTTTGTGTTTCTGGATTTCAAGAACCTCATTACTCAGTGTCAAGTAATACCTCACTGTAATGAGTTTTAAATAAACTGGTTTCATTGGTACAGTTTCTATCACATCACCAATCAGAATGCTTCATTCATATTTTCAGTTGGTTGTTTCTATCATGACATTCTGGTATTATGACATCACATCCTGGTACTTAAACCTTGTCAAAAAAAGCTACCTAATATGTATGTTTTACGTAGCTAATAATATTTTAAAAGCTACGTAAAACGTACGTAATAGCTAGCTAAAAGCTAGCGGTATTGGCACCTGCATATACGCAGCTTTTGCGCAGATCTACAAAAAAAGTACAAAAACTGAACATTTACAAACAAGCTACGTTACTGTCATAATGGCATCACGTCATGCCATTGTGATGCAACTCAGTGCTCCGAGAATTGACTGAGCATTTAAGTTGCTGTGAGAAACAGATTGAGACTGTTTGTATCTCTCAGTGAGTAATGAGTTTCTTGAAACCAGAATCATAACATTCTAAATATAGAATAATTCTAAAATAGACTGTTTTAACAAATGTAATAAATGTACAAATGCACACAATCAATTTTGCATTTGTATCTACTAATTCTTCAAGTGCTTGATCATCAGGTGAGTGGATATACTGGTACATGGCAATCTTGATTTATGAAAACTCACCGTGTCTTGTTACTTTTCCTACATAATTGACATATACATGTATGCAAAACATTTGAATTGTTCAGAGCAAATTGTTTATGCATATGACTATAGGTTGGTTATATTTCACCAATAAAATATTTAAGTAGATTAAAGTAGACTAATTGTTTAACACACATCATTATTAATTTAGTACTCTCTATGGTAAAATAACCAAAAAATATATACTACTATCCATCGCGCAAAATTAATATGTAATTAAGTTCTGCGATTGCATGGTGATTTGAGATAAGCATTAAGCTATTTCTACAATATGCCATCATTTACATCTCATGATCTGCCATCAGTTACATCTGCCCATGGATTTCATTATCACATTGAAGACAGAACAGACAATTGTATGTATTAACTCAAATCTAATCTACAAATACATTGTCAGAACCTTCTTAAATCAAGTTAATTACACCACCCCAAATTGAAAATTTGCAAAGAAACATAAATGGAGGCGGCCATCTTGGAAAGATGATGTCATCGCGCCTTTTTACCATATATGGCATATTTATAAAACATATTTTAAAACAAAGACAGTCACTGCAAATTGATTAAAAATAAATATACAGATGTAGAATGTATAAATTGTATGCTTATTTTTCATTAGCAGTAATTTTCTTTGCTTTAAAATACATTTTAATTAATATAGGTCATATCTCCTTTATTTTTCATGTCATTTTTATAACTCTTTAAGCTTTTTTTTCAAGTTTTCCAGAGCCCTGTTAAATAAATAGTGTTTGAAAATAGCGTATCAACCCCTTTAAAAATTGTTGAGTGTCCCTTTATGGCTAATTATTGTTTTAATTTTACTGTATTTATTTATGTTTGGACATTTATATTTATGTGTGTAAATCAATATGAATTTTCAGACCCATTTGGAACTTAACAACTTTGTCATGTTCATGGAGCCACAGTATTTTGAGGATCCTAAAACATTCAAGGCAGAGAGATGGCTCCGTGACGGCTCCGCCCAGAATATACACCCGTACTTACTCACTCCATTTGGACATGGACCCAGAATGTGTGCAGGTATGGATAAACACAGGGGTATCATTAAGTGGCAGGAGGTGGGGATTTCTCCCTGCTACTTTGACAGGTCTATACTCAGCTGCTATGATTACTTTGAGTCGTATTTTATGCAAGTATCGATCAAAATACCTGGCTACTCTTACCTGTGGGCTGCATACTTGAAAATTAATGAGACACCCCTGTCAGTGGCGTAGCGTGGCATACTCCTTGAGACACCCCTGTCAGTGGCGTAGCGTGGCATACTCCTGTACTTCCGGGAGTAACTTGGAAAAATAAAAATACACAAAATAAAAATCCTAAAAATTAAAAAATACAGTAAAAGTCAGAGGGTGGTAATGGTCGAAAATTACCAGTATTTTTGCGAGCATAAAATGTCTGTATTCCTGTATGTCTATATTCCTGACATATATCGCTTATAAGAGCACCATTTTGGTCCAAGATGAAAAAACAACAACTGAAACCTCCTTTCTGAGAGGGGAACACCTCCTCCTAGTCCCTCCCCATTCACACCTCATATTTATAGGAGTATGTTGAAAACAGGACACGCTACGCCCTTGCCTGTAAACATTGAATAGAACTTTATAGAAGAATAAAAGTATGTTTTTTTCTCTTCTATAAAAAAGTATATAAGAAACGAGTGCAATACCTCTGCAGTCCAGACCCTATTGTACCTATACCATTAGGACGTCCTATTGGTTAAAAGGCGGAGAAACTATAATCTTTAGAACTATACACAAACATGCAACACCTCTGACATCATAGTTGTTATAGTCATCTGGCATGGGCTAATTATTGTTGGTGTTGTCGGCTTTTCTCAAACAGTTAGATTATCAATACCAAACTTATTATACAGGTTTGTGTCTTAAAACAACTGCACGTGTGTACTTTCCTTCTTTTACATCAATATTACAGAGTAATGGCCCTATATTTTCTTGAACTTTTATAGAAAACGCTTGTGCCCACTCCTTGAAAACTTAAACTTCACACGCTTATATTGGCTAAATCTATCCAGCCTTCTTCACATTCTTGGAAAAAAATAAACTGGCTGTGAGTCTAATTAGAGGGGGAAAAAATCTGGCTCCCTCTTCAGTCTATATGATAATTTAGATCTACTCCATCAGCCACTGGATTCAACATGGAAACGCCACAATTTTATGGATTTATGGTCACTATTTTACTTCCATGCAACATTCTTATTGCCATGTTATATAATAACTTACTCGAAAACTAATTGGCATATCAACATCAAACATCATATACTGGCAATGACTATTATACATTAAATTGATGGAGATCATGCCTTTGTTTGACTTAGCTATCTTGTTTATTGCCAATAACGTTTCAATTATTTGATTGATTGAAACCAAATTTGATCTTCAGCTTTATATTGACCAAATCTGTAGAATTTCAAACAGGTGTAATTTATGATAAGTCAAAAAAAAAAGTTTGTTTCTTGTCTTTTCCAACTGACCCTATTTTTAAGGCTCCGACCCAAAACATTTTAGGGCACAAAAAAACAACGTTATTGGTTGTGGAACACTCATACTATGTAATATGTTCAAGAAAAAAAGCTTTTGATGTTCTTGTTTTGAATTTAGGATTACTTCTAAAAAAAGGATTAATTTAAAAAAAAAAAAAATCCTACCGACCTACCCTAATTCTTTTTTGTGGGGGAGGGGGAGAAATACCAGAAGGAGACCTTTTTTTTGGCCAAACATTTGATAGGAATTAGATTGTTTGTTTTACTTAGAATTCTTTTTTCTGCTCAGTAACTTTGAAAGATATAGGAATCACACTGTCCATAACGTCCCATCGTGTCGCGTCCCATCCCATCTCGTAACACATTCTTGTTCTCGCCCCGTCGCGTCGAGTCCCGCAGCACATTTTTCATTTTACTTAGAATTTAAGCGGAGGAATTTCAGTGATAGTTCTAGTTATAAATGAATTGAAACTAAGTTTTATTACAGGTTTATATTGACATGAACTTGATTAAGTTAAAAAAAAATGTGTATCCCATAAGGGATCACTATTATACCCCTGCTACCTAGGTCACTAAAACTTGAATAATTAAGGGATAACTATTATACCCCTGCTACCTAGGTCACTAAAACTTGAATAATTTGAAAACCAATAAACATGGGATCAAAAGGTTAGCACTTTTCAGCATGTAATTGATTTATATACATTTTCGATTATTATTGAGGTCATCATCAGAAAAAAATATCACCTTAATTAAGGACTCGCACCACTATTATCTCCCTTGAATACTCGTGCCCTACAGATGAAGGAGGTAGATAAAAAAACAAGTTCGCTTTTCTAAATTTTACAGGATACATTGATTTATCTTTACCAGGTTCTAAATTTACAGCATTTTAGGAAGAGATCACAGAAAAATGCATGTTGATATTAGATTTCTAGCTAATTCTGCCTCATTTTACACATCATGTGTCTTATCACCACGGGGTTGTATTTTTGTCTAAATTTTGATAGGTGTCACGCAAACATGAAATTAAAAAAAGTTCAATCTGGTAAATATTTGTTAAATGTGTTTTAAATTGCAGATATTGCATCAATGAAGAATTTAAGCATAAATACATGTTGTAAAATCTGTTTATCTCTATGCCACGAACAAAAACATTACAATGGGACCCTATGGAAAATTAATTGTGGTGTGAGACGTATAGGGCTCACGCTGTCCATCACGTCACGTAACACATAACATATTGTCATTACTTGCATTTCTCAAACAGTTTTGAATTGATTGTTCCCAAACTTCATATACACATAACAACTGACGACCTTATGTCCCTCTACATCACACATTGTTGATTGCCTAACTTATTACAGAATTATGGCACATTGTTTGACTTAGATCTTTTCCACTCTAATATTGTTTAATGAACTTCAAGTGTTTATTGATTGTTGTTACACTTGGCATGGTGATATGATTTGTCCCTGCATCAAAACAGTTTCGAATGGATAGTTCCCAAACTTCATATAGTACATAATAACAACTGATGACCTTATGTCCCTCTACATCACACATTGTTGATTGCCTAATTTCTTCTACAGAATTAAGGCCCTTTGTTTCCACCCTAATATTGAATAATGAACTTCATGTGGCTTCACTTCAGAAAGTTCATTGATTGTTATTACTGTTATTATTCTATAATGGAACATCTAAATTTATCACATAACATGGCTTCTGGGAGTGCAATAAAGCCATGGCTTATTTCTCGTAATACACTAGTGTATTACAGATGCAAATGAGGACCGAATCACTGTGTTTGTAAAACCGTTAATCACAATTGTTTGCATGGTATATCATACGGTACATTCAGACAACTTAAATATTTATCTTTATTTGAAATCTTGCTTAAGAAAATGCATGTTAGTAACGTGTTAAATTTAGGACGTCATAAAAACAATAAAATGACATCATGATTTCTCTTACAAACAAGGTAAATTGACAACAGTAAAGTGAAACTATCACGTAGTAGGTGTGTTATGTGATAAATAGAATCTTGCATGTGTAACTGTGTATTATTGACTTTAATAAACTCATTGGATAAAAAGATAGGATATTCGCCAGATCCACGTATCCTCTCAATTTATCCAACTCGTTTATTAAAATCAATAATACACAGTCACTTATGTAATATCCTCAATATAGCAACATGTTCCTACTTGAAAATGACATTGACATACTTAAACATTTTATTGAAAAACGTGTATGTGACTGATGGTGCTATATTAGCGGGCATTTGTTGGCCATGGATACGCTTTCCAGTTTGTTTCTTTATTAATAAAGACGGATGTTTGGATGGTGGTTTAAAATGATATTGTGCATGCTTCAGGGAGAGGTTTATTTAAATTGCTAATTTTTTTATGTAGGTCGTAAACTATAATATTAGATATTTAATTCTGAATAAAATCATGCATTACAGGACGTAGATTTGCAGAGCAGGAGATGTACGTGGTGATAGCAAAGGTTCTACAGAATTTCCGCCTGGAGTGGAAGCATGAAAAGGATCTGGGACAGAAATACCAGATACTGATGGTGCCCGACGCACCAGTTGACATCACATTCCACAGTAGAGTCTGATCCTTTCGTTTTATGTTGCCTGCATAGTATGGCAGACACTTAGAGATCACTTTGTCCATCTTTGACCTTTATTACATCAGGAATCCTATTATGTTTGGGGTCAGTAGGTCAAACATCCAAGTTGTATTCCACATGATAACTTCCAAAGCATAACACCCACCTTCGTAGGTACAATACCCTTGGTGAAAGGAGGTACCCTATTATTTTTTTGTCTCAGTCGGTTATAGGTCAAAGTCACCATGATCTCATAGGGAAAAAGCTTTCCGAGCGAAAATTTCTAAAACATGACACCTACTCTCATGAGAGGGTGAGAGGAGGTACCCTATTGGTTTTCAAATATGCAGTCCTGGTGACAACACTGTAAATATAACACCTACACTCATGAAACTTAAAGGTACATTGCCTTTGGCTAGAGGACGAATTCTATTGCTTTTGAGGTCACTAGGTCAAAGGTCATTTCCTTATATGGACATATACATTCTGAGTAGTAATTTTGGAAGTTTTAATACCGACACTCATGAAGCTTTGTAGGCACATAGCCCTTGGTAAGATTAAATTAAATTGGGGTTTTACAGCGCACCAGCAAAACAAGGTTATATGGCACCAACAGGAATGAACATTCCAGGCCCACCTCCATCTACATCTTGATAAAAATATGCAGAATGGGCTTAGAACATTCTCACTTGCAGAACTGCAGAGTTACAGTCCATTTTTCGCTGGAGCCATGATCAGTTTGTTCTGCCACCACTTGATATTAGTCGAGTAGCACCTGAAACAATACATGGATGATGATGAAGACCTTTAATGAACATGGCAAAATGAGAAGTGATGTGCAAATTAAAATAAAATGAAACAAAAAAAGTTACACATACCTGTATGAGAAAAAGATGTAGACTTTATTTCTCACATGTGTTAGATACCAAAAAACATTAATAATCAGTATTTAATTGTGTTTTTTGTTACATGTTTTGTGTGATAGGATGAATGCCAGTTTTTGTGTCGCCTGCGTAGCATGGCAGACACTTAGGGATCACTTTATCTGTCTGTCCATCACAATTTAACCTGCAACATAAACTTGGCCATAACTTGAAAATTATCTGTTCTATGTTCATAAAACTTCACACACACTTTCATCTTACCCCAAGGAATGTTGTTAAACATGACCAATAACTGACTTTCATTTTGGAAGAGTTATGCCCCTTCTCATAATACTTTAACATTCAACCTAACAAAGCTAATAACTGGCCATAACTTGAAAAATTGTTGACCCATGTTCATGGAACTTCACACACATTTTCATCTTACCTCAAGGAATGTTGTTACACATGTCCAATAACTGTGACTTTCATTTTGGCAGAGGCATGTCCTTTTTCATAAAACTTTAACTTGCAGCCTATCCTGGGTCGATCACAAATTGCAAAATATTGACCTGTGGTCATAAACTTTATACAGTTCCTCCTTATCAATTATCCAATGCAGAGTTATGACCTTTTTCATAAACTTTAACAGTTTAAACAAATGCTAACAGTTTAAACAAATGCTCCAAGTTTTGAAAGATTGAACTCCCTGTTTTCAAGCGCTATAGTTAGATTGTCCTTGCTGAGATAAGCTCATGACAGGCGACACAAGTGTTCCATGGAACACCTTTCTAGTTTCCACTACCTGTTGAGTTTTTTTAAAGCTGAAAGTGCCAAAGAAGTCAAACAAAATTTATGAGTTTATTTTATAGAATGGTACATACCTACTGTGACGGGTCTGAACAGTCCATTTTGCATTATAGAAACACTAAGTTGGTATTTTTAAGAAGTGTATGTACACCAGTCTAACATGGTTTATTAAAATACAAAATGCTGATTGATTATTGGGGAGGTTTTGAAATAACTGTCAATACCTCTGACATCACCTAAGTTAACTTAGCAAGTATACTAGTACTGGGGAGGATGTGGAGGATGAAACATAGCAAGTATACTAGTACTGGGGGAGGATGAAACATAGCAAGTAGACTAGAACTGGGGAGGATGTTGGGAGGATGAAACATAGCAAGTATACTAGTACTGGGGGAGGATAAAACATAGCAAGTAGACAAGGACTGGGGAGGATGTAATATACCAATTACATAAGTATTATGGAGCAATATTAGCAGTATTTTGATACATGCCTTTTATACCAATTACATAAGTATTACAGGAGGATGTAATTTACCAATTACATAAGTATTATGGAGCAGTATTAGCAGTTTTTTGATATATGCCTTTTATCACATACTTGCTAGAAAATATAACATTTTGCATGTACAATACGTTCTAGATTTTACTTCTCATATCAGCACAAGGACTTTTTATTTTTTTAGTAAATATCTTAAAAGGTTCCAAAACGCATAAAAATGGAAGAAAAAGCTTTTATGAGACTGGGCCTTTATTTTATTTTGTTATTAAAAGCCTATACAAATATGTAAAACTTTTTAATGCTTTAAACGTATAAAAATAGAAGAAAAATATTTTTAAGGGCTGCCTCTTATTAAAAAATATTTGTTCAGTAAGTCTTAAAAGGTTCTTAAACATATAAAAATACAAGACATTTTGTTTAGGGGCTGGCCCTTTTTTTAGATTTTAGAAAAAGTCTTTAAAAGCTATAAATGCATAAAAAAGGAACAAACAACTTTTCAGGGACTGGCCTCTTCTTTGAATTTTAGTATGCCATGGTCTTTTGTCCGTCATCCGTCCGTTTACTTTTTGATGTCAGCACTCTAGCACCTTCGGATCTTTACCGAACTTTACCAGATTATTAACATCAATGAAAGCTTGGACCAGTTCAAAAACCAGCTAGATCGGACCAGTAACACAGGAGTTATTGCCATTGAATTAACGAAAATTACTATATTTTGTCCTGTCAACATTCAGGCGCCTCCATTTTTCATCCGATCTTTAACAAGTTTTACCAGATTATTAATATCAATGATAGCTTGAACGGATTCCGAAAACCAGCTAGATCGGACCAGTTACACCGGAGTTATTGCCTTTGAATTATTGAAAAATGTATTAACTCTCTGGTGTCAACACTAGCACCTTCATTATTCATCCGATCTTTACCAATCTTTACCAGATTATTAGTATTAATAAAAGCTCGGTCGAAAACCAGGCAGATCGGACCAGTAACACCGGAGTAATTTCCCTTGAATTATTGAAAAATGTGTTAACTTTTTTATGTCAACACTATATCATCCGATCTTTATCAAACTGTACCAGATTATTAATGTCAATGAAATCTCGGACGAGTTCGAAAACCAGACAGATCGGACAAGTAACCCAGGAGTTAGTGCCCTTGAATTAACATGAATTGCTGAAATATTGACGAAAGCTCAGTCATGTTCGAAAACCAGTCATATCAGACCGGTAACACCAAAGTTATGGCCCTTGAATTATTGAAAAATGTGAACTTTTTGATTTCAAGACTCTAGCACCTACGTTTTTCATCTGATCTTTACCAAACTTTGTTATGATAGGGCCTTTATTTTTCCGTATTTCAGCAAAACTTTGCAGGGATGATCAGTACCATGCCTAGTTGTGCATATCTTCCCTTTGTTCCAGTTGAATGATTTTTGGCGGAGTTACGGCCCTTTAAAGGTTTTAATACTCATAATTTGTATGGATTAGTTCTGCTCAACCCCTAGCCAGATTTCAGTGCAACTTGGCAAGGATGATCAATATCACGCCTAATTGTGCATATCACCACTGTGTTCCGGTTGAACGATTTTTGGTGAAGTTATGGCCCTTTAAAGGTTCTACTACACAATCTTTGTCTGAACCCCTGGCCGGATTTTAACGAAACTTGGCAAGGATGATCAGTAGTTGTGCTTATCGTTGCCGTGTTCCCTATAAATGATTTTTGGCGGAGATATGGACTTTAAATGTTTTAATACACAAACTGTCCAGACTAGTCTTTTTTGAACTCCTGGATGGATGTCAGCGAAATTGTTGCAAGGATGATCAGTATCAAATCTAGTTGTGCATATTGTCGCCGTGTTCCGGTTGAAAGAATTTTTTTGAGGAGTTTAAAGGTTTTAATACACAAACTTTGTACAGACTAGTTCTCCTGAACCCCTGGCTGGATTTCAACGAAACTTTGCATGAATGATCAGTACCAAGCCTAGTTGCGTATGTCATTGCCATGTTCCGGTTTAATGATTTTTGACGAGTTATGGTCCCTTATACACAAGCTTTATCCGGACTAGTTTTCCTGAACCTCTGGCTGGAGTTCAATGAAACTTGCAGGAATGATCAGTACCAAGCCTAGTTGCACATATGGTTGTCATGTTCTGGTTGAATGATATTTGGTGGAGTTGTGGCTCTTTAAAACGTTATAATACACAATTTTTGTCCAGACTAGTTCTCCTCAACCACCATTTGGCTTTCAACGAAACTTGGCTGCGTAAATCATTGTCTTGTTCCAGTTGAATGATTTTTGGTGGAGTTCTGGCGATTTAATGGCTTTAAAACATAATCTGTGTCCCGACTACTGATCCCCTGCCTGGATTTCCATGAAACTTGGTAGGGATGACATATCTTCATCGTGTTCCAGTTGAATGATTTTTGGCCGATTTATGGCCTTTTCTCCTGTAAAAAAGACATCTGTTTTTACTAAAAACAACCCCAGTTCTAATTTAGTGTGGTTATTTAGGGACTCGAGGCACAACAATTATATAAAATGGGTTTTGACCACTTAAAGGGGCCCCTCCACAGGCAGTCAAAACCTATTTTACACAATTGTTATGCCTCGAGTCCCTTAATAACCATACCAGATTAGAACTAGGGCCTCTTGTTTAAATTATTAGCATCGGTCAAGGGTTTAAGTTTCTGTTGTGGGTGTTGTTGTTTGTTTTTTGCAATGTTTTAACAATAGAAATTTTATGATAACAGCCCTTGATATAAGAGCCATTTAAGCCAGTAGAGCGTCCACTGGCCCTCTTGGGCCTCTTGTTTAAAAAAGTAAACATTAAAAGGTTCTAAAACATATAAAAACAGAAGAATAAACCTTTTAGGGATTGGCCCCTTTTTTGATTATTTTAGAATGTCTTTAAAGGTTCTAAAATGCATAAAAAAAGAAAGAAAAAGCTGGCCTCTTTCTTGAAAAGTATATAAAAAATAGAAAATAAGAAATGGGCAGTTTCATATCACACCGTGCATCAGCCCTCGACCCATATCAATATAAAGTGATGAATGGTTGCTAAAGCTAAAGCTCTCCGGTTGATATGGTGGTTTTGGGTCGATATGGTGGTTTTGGGTCGATATGGTGGTTTTGGGTCGATATGAATGTCCTGGGCCAGTATGGAGATCTTGGGGAAAATTCAGGATGTGATATGAAAATGCCCATTCAATATTTTAGATATAATTATTTGATACATTCGGTGCTGATATTATACCCATCATCGTTATAATCTGCATCATCATCATCATAACCTCTCTTTGATTGATCATTTGAATTTTTGTAATTGTTAATAATTCACGCTCAACCTTTAAACATTTTTAACTGTTATTGTGCTCCTCGAAATATTGTCCGAGTCAAAACATTTATGGGGGAAAAAATGAGTATTAAGATTCCTGTAAAAATATAGTTGTGAAAAAATGAAATTTATACATTTAAATGTTAATTTTATGCAATATTTTTGTTTGTATTTTATGAATTATGTCAACCTTTAAAATAAAAATATACATTTCAATGTTAATTTTATGCTATATTTTTGTTTGTATTTTATGAAGTATGTCGACCTCTTAAAATGTAAAAAATATTTTGTATATTTTAGAAATGGACTTTTTATTACATACATGTATATTTAATACAAGTGCAAATTATTGTATAAGAAATAAATCAAAATATATGAAATGCGATTTATTTCTTGTTTATTTTCACCAGCATATTTAAAGAAACTGACTCAAACAAATTAGCACCTATGTTACTCAAACAAATTAGCACCTATGTTACCACTATATAATCTATACATGGGATGCTTGCTCCTAAAATGGTACGCTTATACGCTGGTTTATGTTGGCTTATGTAATGGTACGCTTGCTCCTGCATTGCACTGACTCCATTTAACAAAACAAATCCATGTTTTCAGGTCATATAATAATGTATATGAGCCAATTAAAAGTATAGGTTTATTAATGATTGAATATGCGTAAAATGATTTATGAGTTGGTAACTCTTAATTTGACGTTATATATTGAGAATTACTGTATTTCATTTTAATTCCATTAAGTTTTCTTTGAAAGACAGTAGGATCTGTAACGGACTTGTTATAACTACAAAGATAAATAATTGCTGGTGTTTCCAAAATCCAGGGTGGAATGTGTGGTACTTTGAACTTGGCAATCAAATTTAGGTCAATTTCGAGATCTCTTAGTTTCGGTTTAATCCGAAGACCAAAAGGTCGAATGGCCTTCGGTTTTAACAAGTTCATAACTAGGATTAAAAACAGTATCAAAAGTTTGAATTCATGGGTGAGATTATAATTGAATGGCATATTGAATGGCTAAATAAATGTGTCTTGTCTATGATACAGAGATGTTTCATTAGCTTCAGCATACGGACTTTCGGCTGGTGATGTACGAAGGGCACCTAAGACGAGTCGCATTCCCTGATTATATGATCGAGCATCTGCAAGTAAGACGTTCGAGCCGATCCATATATTACTGGGACGTAGTCCATCTTGGATCTGATAAGAGATCCCCGTTTGGTTACTGGGTAAAGAATAGGGCCACTGCAAATCCCGTTGGATGGGAAGGCAGAGGGGTCCCTGCATTGTTTCGGGTGCCATCTCGCTCATATCACTAGAGCAGTGGCAGAAAAACTATAACGTGGCTCCAGCGTAAATGGAGTGTCTACAATAGAATTTGCAACAACTCTGCAGTTCAGGGTGAGAAGGTTCTAGGTCCGTTCTCCATATTTTATCTCGATGTACATGAGGATGAGCCTGGCATGTTAATTCCTGTTAGGCGCCATATAACCTTTCATGTGTTGGTGCGCCTAAAACCACAATTCAATATATCTATATAGCCGTAGGAGCACTTCGATAAGCTCCTCAAATAGTGGTTGCAACAACTTAAAGTTAATTAAGAGCTTTAATGCAATTCTACTTCAAGTATTAACGTGTGTTCTGAAAGTTAATTTACGGAGGTCAAAAATAAAACCAAGAAACTTCGTCTCATCATCCACTACTGGTAAACCATCCAAAGTAAGATGAGGGTCTTCGTGATGTTTACTTAGTGGACAAAAATGCATATAGCTTTAGATTTAGAAATAATAAAGCCATTTTCAATAGACCAGGTTTGAAGTTTATTGAGACATTGTTGTAATTGTCTCTCAATAGTATTCATTTTTTTGCACGATAATATATAACAAAGTCGTCAACATATAGAGAACAAGAAACGTGGAAATTTGAAAATATTTGTTAGTAAGGCAAACACAACCTACATACACCGCAAGTGTTGTTCCAATACCTGATTCCTTAAGTTACTGAGCGAAAACCTTTTTTCTATTTTTAGTAACAGTTACTTGACCTCAGTGACCCAAGCTTCCTTTCCAGCCAGTTTCTTTCCAATATCTCATTTCTAACTAACATTATTGATTAAAACCGTTTTTCTATTTTTAGTAACTATGACCTTGACCCCAGTGACCCCAATCGCAATCCCAAACTTCCCTTTGATATAAACTATCTACACATCAAGTTTCATTCTAATATCTCGTTCCTTACTTAAGTTATTGAGCGGAAAACTATATTTAGTAACAGTGCCCTTGACCCAGTAACCGCAAATGCAATTCCAAACATCCTTTCCCTGGAAGTTTCATCGCAATACATCATTCCTAAAAAAAGTTATTGAGAGGAAACCGTTTTCCTATTTTTAGTAACTGTGACCTTGACCCAGTGACCCCAAATGCAAGCCCATGCTTCCTTTTCATATAAGCTACATACCCTGCAAGTTTAATCGCAATAACTCATTTCTAACAAAAGTTATTGTGCGGAAACAGTTTTTCTATTTTAGTAACAGTGACCTTGACCCGGTGACCCTAAATGCAATCCCAAGCTTCCTTTCCATATAAGCTACCTACCCTGCAAGGTTCATCGCAATACCTCATTCCTACCAACTGTTATTGAGCGGAAACTAAGAGTTTGACACCGCTCAAAACGACATACCCCAATCTAATAACCAATGGTTAACAATCCACACAATACATTTAACTATACTGTTGATTGTTATATTAAAAAGGTTGATTGTTATATTAAAAAGGGTAACAGAGAGAATATTGTCCTGTGGCACACCCATCTCCTATTCATGCATATCAGAGAGGGTTATACACGTCTGGAAACGAAACTTGACTTATAATAAAAATTCATCCAAGAAATTCTCTATACACATTTATAATCGATCTCTAAGACAAAGGTCAGAAAGATCCGTCATAATACTGTACTTTTATGCAGTATAATAAGCTTTCTCTAAGTAAAAACGAATACAGCGTCTAGATGTTTTTCCTTTAAGAAATTATAGAAAGCTTTCCTTATGAATGTTATAAATCGAATGAGATTATCAATTGTGCCTCGTTGGCGCCGGAATCCACTTTGCTACTTTGTAATCAGTTGGTTGGACTCAAAGAACCAAACGAGTCTCTCTTAATAACGGATCTTCGATACGTAATAACGTAGTATCTCTAATAATTACTAATTGGCCCTTATTTCGCTTTTCAAAAAATGGAATTACATTTAAATTTACACGAGTCTTTTAACAAAAACACTTACACTAAATCTTTCTCCTATTCGGTACACTATACATCATCTATACAAATTCCACATAATAACTCGAAATTTCTCATGTCTAAGCCATTTGTACGTCTTACACCAGTCCTATAAATCTTCATTCGGCAACCTCATTCCATGTTCCTCCAATAACATCAACATGATTTTTAATAACTGCTCAAAAGTTTCATTATCACCTCTTGGATCACCTGTTTTGAGTAATTATCAAGTAACGTCTCCATTCAGACATCGTGTGTCCGTCCGTCAATCCCTTCGTTCGTTCGTCCGCACAATCGTGTCCGGTTAATAACTCTGAAATAATGGATGGACTTTCAAATAACTTGGCACAAGTGCTAACCACAACAAGACGACGTGTTGCGCACAAAATCCAGGTCTGTGGCTCCAAGGTCAAGTTACACTTAGAGGTCAAAGGTCAAATCGTGTCCGGTCAATAACTCTGGCATTCCTGGACGGATTTTCAAATAACTTGGCACAAATGCTCATCACAACAAGACGACGTGTCGCGCATAATATCCAGGTCCGTGGCTCTAAGGTCAAGGTCACACTAAGAGATAAAAGGTCAAATCGTGTCCGGTCAATAACTCTAGCTATCCTGGACGGACTTTCAAAACCATAACCAGGCGACATGTCGCGCACAAAATCCAGGTCCGTGGCTCCAAGGTCAAGGTCACACTAGGTTAAAGGTCAAATCCTGGAAGGATTTTCAAATTACTTGGCACAAGTGCTCACCACAACAAGACGATGTGTCGAGCATAAAATCCAGGTTCGTGGCTTCAAGGTCCAGGTCACACTTAGAGGTGAAAGGTCAAATCGTGTCCGGTCAATAACTCTGGCATTCCTTGTTTTTCATTGATCACCACAGCTAGACGACGTGTCGCGTGCAAAACCCAGGCTCGTACATTGAAAGTCTAGGCCACAATTAGAGTTCAAAGTTGGCATATATAGGCATACTAATGAATGTATTCATGACAGTCGTGTCAGGTCTGTAAGTCTGGAGTCCATTGCGGGATTTTAAAAATAAATTGCCACAAGTGATCGCCACAGCTAGACAACGTGTTGCACACAAAATCCAGACCCGTACCTTGAAAGTAGTAATCACCACAGCTAGACGACGTGTCACACAAGCCAGGCCAGTACCTTGAAGGTAAGCTATTCAATAATTATACAGATATAACTTTTTGAATATGATAATCAGTTAACAATACAAAAACATTATTTCATTTTAATTTTTTTGCAGGCTGAAAAGACTTTGCTGTGTTGAAGTATATAATAGATGCTTACTTAATTCTTTTATGCTTGTTTTTTGTTGTTTTTTTGTGTTTCTTTTTAATCTCTAAGCGCAGTTTTGTATAAATGTGCACCATTAATCACATAAATGTGCATTATTAATGATGGCACCATTCAAGCTAAGTTTAATAAGTGTAACAGTAAAATATTAAAAACTGTCTTCAAAATCAAACAAAATAATACCAAAATCATACTGAAAAATGAACACAAAACTTGATACATCAAAAAGATCGTGGAAGTAAAAACCTGAAATATATGTTTCGTTTTATAATTGCAATTCTTTGGTTATAGCAGGTTATTCAGCATATTTATTTTGGCTGATTACAGTAAATTAAACATAGCTTGAATACATGGTTAGATCCTCGTCCTGGTGCCGGACAACCACATCACCTCCACTCAATAACCCACATCACCTTATGTTTGTTGTAACCAATCATTCTTACTTAAAACATTTTATACCCGATTCTTGCATAATGCATAGCATGAATTTCAGTTATACATTAACTATTGCTGCTCATTGTAGTTGAATAATATAGTGATCCATTTTTGGTATAGAATGTTTTAATAATGTGATGGTGTGAAACTTGATATTGTAAACAGAAACTCTAATTCAGTGCACGTTGACTAAAGCCACTTTCATGTATGCAATTATTGTTTGTTTTTGCTCAAAGGAATGCTGGAGTTTTCAGAAGATTCAATGTGTAAAAATATATAATCATAACATCTTACTTATTTTCAGACTTACTAACCGAGTCTGCTGCTTTATTCTCTTTATTGTGTTTGTTGCTCCCAAAGGATCACCTTTATCAGTATTTATTGACATTCACACTAGCGTTCGTTTAGTGCAGTTAGGCGGCTGTAAAAAGTCTCCCCGTGCTACGAATCAGTAGTGTTATTTTTACTGGTCCTTTGGGACCAACGAGCCCAATATAGGTGGCTTTGAAGTAGAATACCGCTTAAGCCGGTGCTAGGGGGCGTGAGAGGTGTTGCTTCTTTCATTACTTTTCATGAACAGACTCAATAAAACCGAGTCTGCTGCTTTATTTTCTTAATTGTGTTTGTTGCTCCCAAAGGATCACCTTTATCAGTATTTATTGACATTCACACTAGCGTTCGTTTAGTGCAGTGTGGCGGCTGTAAAAAGTTTCCCCGTGCTACGAATCAGTAGTGTTATTTGTACTGGTCCTTTGGGACCAACGTGCCCAATATAGGTGGCTTTGAAGTAGAATACCGCTTAAGCCGGTGCTAGGGGGCGTGAGAGGTGTTGCTTCTTTCATTACTTCTCATGAACAGACTCATTAAAACCGAGTCTGCTGCTTTATTCTCTTAACTGTGTTTGTTGCTCCCAAAGGATCACCTGTATCAGTATGTATTACTATTCAATAGCTTCACTTAATTTTGGCTCCACTATTCCGAAAATGCATTGAAATACCGATTATTTCTTTTAACTCAAGAATAGGAACAGCTACTTCACTCGTTGTAATTTGTCTTTAGAATCAATAATACAACCTTTTTTTCAATATGTCAGAAATGTTTTAATTTGTCACCCATTATGTCTTAAAAGTTTCTGGTTTCATTTCCTGCCTCAACTACCTCTAGAAGAACTGAACATATCAACCCGATTTTTCTTTAACAGGACCTTACATTCTGGTGATAGCTTCAAGAATCATGCATTGTTACATTATACTGTGCAGTTGCTAGTTAACCACCTTGCATAATCTGTCCATTTATTATTGCAATAAATATGTCTATTTTCAGATATAACTGCTTAAACGTTGCAAGAATATACTACCATTAACAATGTCAAAACCAACAATACCTGAAACAAGTTCAGTAGATTGTACTTTGTCTAGCAGTGCACCCAAGGAACAAAAAACGTTGACACCATCTACAATTATAACAAGCAGGTCAAGTGTGACAGCTGCTGCCTCGACCAGAACACCTAAAAAAGGAAGGTATGACAAGCACAACCATGGGGTCAAGGACATTAATGTACAGCCCTGTCAAGCTCGCGTTTCCCCCGCAATGAAGAGCCGTACACACCAGAGAAGAGAACAAGCAGTGCAGAGGGAAGCCAAGAAAGCCCAGTCAATAAGCCAAAAATCGAGTCCTTGAGGCAGTTGCTAGAAAAAGCCAATGCCGAAACCGATCTAACTATTACTTCTGCTTTATATCACATAAGGAAATCTGAAACAAGCCTGTTGGAGAAGTTCAGAAGACTGCAGAAAGTTCAGTTAATTCAAGGCAACGTTCTGCTGCAAGAAATTGATCTCAAAAGGAGTGCTCAAATGAACAAAATTCTGTCATTGTCTTCAAGAGAAATATTTTTGCAAAGACAGATTGGCCAGATCGAAACAGAATTATCTAAAGTAAAGAAAGGACCTAAAATATTTCCAAGAAGAGCCGTCTTTCCAACTGGAAAAGAAGGATGATGACATCTCACTTCCGGATGCTAAATCCAACCTGGAATAAGAAGAAGCTGCTATATATAATAGCAACTTAGTTGTATCCGTCAAAGCCATGACATCAGCTATACATTGAATCACCTGGCTAACACAATACCACTGAATAACTGTGATTGCGCATATACTATTGAATGTCTTATTGTATACTTTCATATTGACCCGTTTAGTTTGCATTGAGCTAACTGTGCAATATTCTACGATATTGCACACATTGATATTGCACCGGAACTGTTTCTCGCGCTTGCTAAGAGCCGCGAAATAGAAATAAGGAACTACTTTCAAATAAAAGAACGGAATCCTGCCTATAGTGTCAACAACAAAAACGACGTGTTTTTGTTCAACCTTTTGTGGCAGAAATTGATCAAATAATTGAAATGGTCACTCACCCACTATTTTTAACGTTATCGAATGGTAAACAAACGTTAGAAAATCGCTTGACGTTTTTAATGACGTCATCCGAAGTCGACGTCGTTTTCGCGCATAATAATCATCCACACAAAATGAAATTGAATGACATTACAGGAATTCCATCGAAAGCTATAAAAATAACACAAATATAATGAAAAGTAATAGTCATACAATAAGCATTGATCGAAAACAATATGAAAGTGTACAATAAAAAGGTTATTGAATTTGTATGGCTAAATATTACTTGGAACTCGTTGCTTTGGCTCAGGACGACTCGCAAGCTCGTTCAAAGTAATATTTAGCCATACAAATTCAATAACCTATAGTATTATATGCTAGGGAAAACTTCTTGCACTGGATATTTTATAGTGCTAGTTATAGTTTAAGAGGCAAAAGTATAGGTAATGTCTAGGCAGTGAAACATATAATTTGAACCTGCTATATATAATAGCAACTTAGCCCTTCAAATTACATTCAGTGCAAGAAAAAACAGTGATTGAACTTTGTGTGACTTTTGCTTATATTGTAGTCAATAGCCCTTCATATTGCATACTTTTCATATTCTTATTAATTTGAATGTTTAAAGTGTGAAACAACACACTATTTTCAATTATGTTATTATTATGTTGGATTTTGTAGTGTTGAACATTATGGTTATGTGCACCATTTCTTGTCTTTCCGAAGATTTTAATACAAACAATTGTTACAATTTCTTTCTTTACGGATATTTATAGTTATGGTTTAAGAGGCAAAATTATAGGTAACGTCTAGGCAGTGAAAGTGGAGGGAGACATATTGTGCTGTCTGACTGTCATCTGGTGTCTGTATGTCAGAAACCTTGTCCGGACTAGTTCTCCTAAACCCCTGGCCACATTTCAAGGAAACTTTGTAGGAATGATCAATACCAAGCCTAGTTGCGCATATCTTCGCCGTGTTCCGGTTGAGTGATTTTTGCCAGAGTTATGGCCCTTTAAAGATGTTAATACACAAACTTTGTCCGGACTAGTTCTCCTGAACCCCTGGCCGGAAATGATCAATACCAAGTCTAGTTATGCATATCGCCATGTTCAGGTTGAATAATGTTTGAGTTATGGCCCTTGAAATGTTTTAGTACACAGACTTTGTCCGGACTAGTTCTCCTTGACCCGTTGCCAGATTTTAACGAAACTTTTGCAGCGATGATCATTACCAATCCTACTTCTGTACATCATCGCCGTGTTCCGGTTGAATGATTTTTGATGGAGTTATGGCATTTTAAAGATTTTAATTCACAAACCTTGTCAGGACTAGTTCTTCTGAACTGCTGGCCGGCTTGTACCAAGCCTATTTGCGCATATCGTCGCTGTGTTCTGGTTGAATGAGTTATGCCCCTGTAAAGGTTTTAATACATAAACTTCATCCGCAATACTTCTCCTGATCCCCTGGCCAGATTTCAACGAAACTTGACAAGAATGATCTGTACCAAGCCTAGTTGCGCATGTCTTAGCCGTTTTCCGGTTGAATATTTGTTTCCACAGTTATGGCCCTTTAAATGTTTTAATACACAAAATGTGTCCGTACCAGTTCTCCTGAACCCCTAGCCGGATTTCAACGAAACCTGGTAAGGATGTTTGGTACCAAGCCTATTTGCGCATATTATCTTTGTGTTCCAGTGTTGCACATGAATGTTTTTTTGCGGATTTATGGCTTTTTCCCCAATGAGGGAGACATCTGTTTTTACTGAAAACAAACTCTATTTCCAAATGGTTTCCTCTTAATCTTTCTTTCAATTCTATATAAATGAAGTCTAAATAATTTTATCATTTCTCTTTGAAATGATAACTCCAAAACTATCAATGTATTGCTTGATGCAGAGATACCTTTACCTTTGATATTTGTGAACAGTAACTTGTAGCAGATTGCACACTAAAACAGGATAAAATATTTCGACCATTTTGTCTAATGTTTCATACCTAAGTTTATTATATATATATATATTAGTATTTAGGGTTGAAATATATTTTATAATTCTGTTGAATAAAACTACAAAAAATACAAACAGAGATACAGTTACCTCTGTATCTTGTTCATAGTATGACACATTATATAACAAAGACCTTCTGGGTGGTGAACTTAACATACAAAATATGACTTACTTGCATTTTCAATATTTAATTATTTTGCCTCTAATATTACCCTTTCGAATTTCAAATCGCACAAGCTAAACACAGAAAAGCATTAACCACAGAACACAAACACAGTGACAGGTTGAAAAATAATAATCAGCAAACTGAACACAGTAAAGCAATCTCACCAGAACATAAACACAGTGACAGTTTGAAAAATAATAATCAGCAAACTGAACACAGGAAAGCATTATAACCACAGAACAGAAACACATTGACAGGTTGAAAAATAATAATCAGCAAACTGAACACAGTAAAGCAATCTCACCAGAACATAAACACAGTGACAAGTTGAAAAATAACAATCAGCATGCTGAACACAGGAAAGCATTATCATCAGAACAGAAACACAGTGACAGGTTGAAAAATAACAATCAGCAAGCTGAACACAGGAAATTATTAACCACAGAACAGAAACACAGTGACAGGTTGAAAAATAAGAATCAAAAGCTGAACACTAAAGGTCTTGTAACTTACCAAAATATACGTCCACATAAAGTAAATCAAGTCTTACAGTGGCTTATTGAACACAACAAACATTATCAGAATGTTGTTCAAACCTTCCAGTGGGAAACTAAATGTAGAGAAGAGAATCAGGATGTTGGCAGAGTTTCACTGAAGATTAGCCTGTGGATGACCACTCTGAAGGTGAAGTGTCTGAATGTGAAGAACTTTCTTTATCTGGCAGTGATGCTGATTCATCAGATTCCTGTTCAGAAGACTGGATTCAACAAACACCTGAAGACAAGGATGACACACAGCTTGATACATGTATTCAGCACCAGCAGATCCTGCTGCTGATGAATCAGACATTCTCTCCATAGCACCAGAGGAAGGGAAACGTCCACAGAGCATCTTGTTAGACCCAGGATGTGAGGAACAGTCATTTCCACAGCTGTTTCCAACTGGTTGCTATGGCTTTGATGCAGACAGAGACATCAAAATCACACCAAAGAAGTATTTTAATGCAAGGATTTTAAACAAAAACGGCCAATTTGCAAAGAACCTAAAATACCTGTTTTTTGCCTAATATGTCACCGAACATAAACAGGTCATATACTCTGTCGCAATTGATGTTAGAACATCCAATAATGCACTCCCTTCACAGCAGTCAGTTGATGCTGGTGTCATAAAAGATCCGGATAGATTGAAGTCACTTCTACTGAAGGATAAAGCATACCAATTTTTGCAGACAGTTCGAGGTTCTCCGCCATACTGGCAAAAGGCCATGTATAAACTCAGCGATAAAACAGTATGGCATTTTTACGTTCTTCCTCACATTGTCACCAGCAGACATGAAGTGGACTGACACACCAAATGCCATACTTAGACAACAAGGTAAACATTTCACTGATGATTTGAATTGGGTTTTAAGGCGCACCAACACATGAAAAGATTATATGGCGCCTAACAGGCATGAACATGCCAGGCTCATCTTCCATGTACATCGAGATAAAATATGGAAAATGGGCCTAGAACCTTCTCACCCTGAACTGCAGAGTTGCTGCAAATTCTATCGTAGAAACTCCATTTACGCTGGAGCCACGTTAATTGTTTTTCTGCCATTGCTCTTTTGATGCGAGCGAGATAGCACCTGAAACAATGCAGGGATCATGGTGAAGACCTTTAATGAACATGAACAAAAAATGATAAAATGAACATGAATTTGGGGGGATTCTACCCCTCTGCCTACCCCTCCAAAGGGATCTGCAATGGGATGAACGGGTGTTCATTGCTACGCTCCAACCCTGTGACAGCAGCTAAACATTTTGATCATAAATTACAATTTCTTTTCAATGACATTAAATTAAGTCCAGCACATGTACTTGGCAAGGTAGTTCACTATTCATACCGAATTGAATTCCAACAAAGTGGCTCTCCGCATGCGCATTGCATACTTTGGACAGCTAATGCACCAAAACCATGAGACAGTACAAAAAAAATCACAGTTTATTGACAAATACATAACATGTCAAATACCTTCAAAAGAGGATGATCCAGACTGTATACTCTTGTAACAACAGTTCAGAAACACACCCTACGGCAACATGCAAAAAGAAGGGGACTAATTGCCGATTCAACTATCCAAAGATGCCATCGCCGTACACT
The DNA here is from genome assembly GCA_037043455.1 of Cyrtodaria siliqua. Classification (NCBI taxonomy): domain Eukaryota; kingdom Metazoa; phylum Mollusca; class Bivalvia; order Adapedonta; family Hiatellidae; genus Cyrtodaria; species Cyrtodaria siliqua. Next base: position 54,979 of record JAWPHD010011077.1, read on the forward strand.
TTAATTGCAAGCCCCATATAACCTGATGATATGGTTTTCTGCTGATATCCTTACAAATGCGTTTCAAACATTAGAAAATGACAAGGAGAACAAAATTCATTCCATCAGTGACTTACTTGAGCTGTCAACAGTGTCTATGGAACAATATACGTACGCCCCTCTCCATAGCAAAACGCGGAAAACTGTGGCCTTGAAAGACAGCCAGATGAAATCTTCATCAACTACTGCAACAGTTATCTTCTTCTTGCTTGGCAAGGACATCTAGATATTCAGTATTGTTTGGATCCTTATGCTTGCATAGCATACATGGTCTCATATATCACTAAAGGTGAACGAGACAAGAGTCAGTTTACAGACTGTTAACATTGCCACTGTTTAAATCTAACTTCTCTACAGTGTGTGTACCTACTAGTTTACCTGAAAACAGAGTTGCATTTTTTAAGCCCATCTTCACACTTGTTACTATGGATGATGAGAAGAAAACGTTTTCACCAAATCTATATTAGACCGGTATGCGGCAAGACCTCTGCAACTTCAGAAAATTTGTCATGCACATTTTGCTGTCTCCAACACTCCAGCATACAAAGCCATATAATTGGAAATCAGATCAAGATGAGACTGAAGACAGCAGTCAGACAATACAGTTGAACAATGCTCTTGGTTTAATGAAAAAGAGGTCAAAGAAGTCGGTGCTTCGTTACCACCATAAGTCAGAAGCCAAGGAACCTGAAGAATACTACTATTCAAAATTACTTCTTTTGTTACCTTGGTCAAATGAAGACACATATTTACTAAGTTTAACAAATTACCAAGAGCATCACAACATGAACACTGACGTTATTGAGCAAAATCGTTCAGAACTGGAGCATTATTCAGATATCATTTCACTTGCTGTTGAACAGTTTCAAGCATGCACGCTTTCGATGATACTGAATCAACTACTATACAAGAAATTGATAATGATCAAGGTGTTGTGGACGATGAAGATTTTGCCATTTTAAACCCAGACAACAATATATCTAATGCACCAACGCTGACTGATATTCCAGTTGCATCAAGCAACACGTCGTCCTCTCTGGACATACGACCAGACTACTGGCTAGAGCAAGATTTTTGAAAACAACATAAGACAACTCAATCCGAAACAAAGAGATATATTTCAAACAGTTTTCAAATGGTGTCTTGCAAAATCTTTATCTCATAAAACCGGTATTAACCAAGCCCCTTTGTTACTATTTGTATCTGGAGGAGCAGGTACTGGAAAATCCCGGCTGATTTCAGCAATTTCCCAGATGGCCTTGAGGACGTTCGAAAAAGGGGGTGAAAACCCTGATGACATACGGGTACTCCTAACTGCACCAAATGGCACAGCAGGATACAGTATCTCTGGCACAACCCTTCATTCTGCGTTTCATTTACCTCACGGTCAAACAAAAAGTTTTACAAACCTTCCAGATGACAAAAAAAAACACTCCGAGCCAAAGCTGGCAATTTGGAATTACTTATAATGGACGAAATATCTATGGTTAGAAGTAATATTTTCCTTCATTTACATTATAGACTATCACAAATCAAGTCCTCAAAAAAGTCATTTGGGGGAGTGTCAGTGGTAGTTTGGAGACGTATACCAGTTAACGCCAGTGAAACAACAGTTTGTGTTCAAACCAGTCTCTGATCCAATAGCCGGGTTACATGGATCATTGTGGAGTGATTTTCTTCTTGCGAAATTAACCCAAATAATGCGCCAGAAGGAAAATCATCATTTTGCTGCAATACTGAACTGAATACGAACACAGTTTAATACTTCTAATGATCTGCAGGTATTGAAATCAAGAGAATGTTCTTCCACTGAATGCCCAAATGAAGCTTTGCATGTCTTTGCACGAAACCGTGAAGTTGATGATCACAGCCGAGAACAATTAGCAAACCTTCATCAACCGTTAGAAGTACTTACTGCTGTAGACAAAAAAAAAAAAGTTTGGAAAATTACAACCAAGAGATGATCCAAAATTTACTGTTGGTTTACCCAACCAAATTGTCTTCGCTCTAGGAGCAAGAATAATGTTGATAAGAACGAATGATGTTGCAGATGGTTTAGTGAATGGAAGCCAAGGCCAGGTTGTTGGGTTTATAAAATATGGAAAAGAGACACCTGCCAAAATACCTGCCATTTAAGTACAATTTGATTGCAAAAACCTTATAAAGGAAGCTAGACAGAAATCACATTTCATCCTGCAGCTCAAGAAACATCCAGTTGCAACACCAATCTTACGGTTTGAAACAAGTTTCACTGTAACACGCTAGAACAAAAACCTACAAGTCACACGGTATCAGTTTCCTGTAAAATTATGCTGGGCCTGTACAATCCAAAAAGTACAGGGACTCACAGTCGATGAAATTGTGGTGTCATTTGAAAATCGCTTCTATATTGGTCAGGCGTAGGTAGCACTCAGCACAGCAAAAAGACTAAATGGCTTACACATTTTACATTTTGAAGACAAAAAAACTGCAGTTAATAAACAAGTACAAAAAGAAATGGAACAGATGCAAAAAGCGAAAAGAATGTCCTATGTACTATGAATTCTTCAACAGTTGGAAAGAATCACTCGTTATTTCAGTGCTAAATGTGCGATCGTACCCACAGAAACTTTGTTGAATGAGAAAAATTCAAACTCAGTGTTGTTCCCTGCTGATTATATTGTTTATCGTTCAGATAAACAATGCAGTGAACATGGGAGCCGATCAGATGGAGTTGCCATAATGATAAAAAGAAGTGCTTTTCTACAAAGTCAACTGATAGACTCTTCCATGGACCAATTTATCCAGATTCTGTGTATTCAACTCACTAAAACATCCACAGAGAGTTTCTATGTAATAGGTGTATATAACTCACCAAGGAATCAGGCAACACCCTGTGATGATCAAGTTTTAAATCAAATAAGACATATTTAATTGCTACAGGACCAAACTTCAATAATATGCACAGGTGATTTTAATCAAAACATAAGAGAACAGCACTCTACCCATCTATTACAAACTCTCTTCAGAAGGCTTTGCCCAACATGTAATAGTCCCTAAACATGCATCAGGTTCCTGTTTAGACAATATCTACACAGCTGGTATTGGAGTACAGGAAGTTAAAACAGTCGACTGCCATTATAGTGACCATGACTGAGTAACCTGCTCAATCAAAACAAATTAAGACATTTTAGTGATACGTGAAACATTACATTCATATTTACACCTATATCTGCACAACATGTGTTCAAGTACTGGAAACTAAAGCAGTTGCCACTTATTATAGTGACCATTAGTGAACATCACTGTGTGACCTTTGTACTCCCAAAACACAGCAAGCCATTTCAATGATCCATCAAACGGCTGATTCCTGTTTAGATCCATAGCCTGTGTTCAAGTACTGGAAGCTAAAACAGTTAAGTTTTGTTTCATTATAAAATATACCTAATGAAATAAAATTGATCAAATCACTGTGGTATGAAATAAAATTGATCATATCTGTTCCACCTTTAATTTTGCTGAACGTTTACCTGTGAATATTTATAAACATGGTTCAAACTTACAATGTCATCAGACTTTTTAGCTGTGGGCATAAACATTTCGTTCATATATTCACAAACCCCTTCGGGGGTATTTGTCACTTACAGTGACATTTTTATACCCACAAAGAATGGCATATAGTACTCGCAATGTCCTTCCATATTCCGCTTAACAACTCTTTGCCAAATAACTTTTCACAATTGCTCACCACAAGAAAACGACGTGTCACGCACACAATCCAGGTCCGTGTCTCCAAGGTCAAGGTCACACTTACAGGTCAAAGGTCACTTCGAGGACATTTGTCACTTACAATGATATTTCCTGTTCAATCTAGACGCAGAGGGTTTCCCTCTATAAGTAAGTGCAATGCTAAGAGGTGCATTTGTTGCAATTATTTATCTTGAAAGTCCACCATTAAATCAACTGTTAATGGTAGACTTTTACTATTAATATATGTCCAGCTTCAAATGTTGATTGACGTACTTCTCACGTCATTTAAGTTTTGATTTGAAATGCACCACGTCGTGGTATACAATATGTTGGACAAAAGGTCGTTCGTTAAAAGTTCGATTCCGTGAGCATAAATATAATGCAGGCAATCCCTAAAAGTTAAAGAATTACCACTACCAACACTTTCGTCAGTCAGGTCATAGTTTTAGTAACGTCACTGACCAATCTGTTGAATATATATCAAAAACTTTTAAAATAAATGAATGAATGGTGTGTTACGGCACGTCGACACACAACTAGGTCATATTGTGCACAAAAACTGATGAAATATGAAGAAATAAAATAGTAATTGAAAATTAATTCGAAATATATAAAAATAAAGCTATTTACAAATAAGGGATGATATGGTAGTATATATGTAAATCAACAACTGCCCGTAAACGGGTATAAACAAGTAAATATATATAAGAACATATTATAATGATTTATAAAGTCTGTTTTCTTTCAGAAAACCTAAAACAAGACTAAAATCTGTAGTATTAAATAACTCTTTCATAGTATTAACTGTGTAGTACCTTTGGCGTATAGGATCAAAGTCTACACATTCCATCAAGATATGTTTGACCGTTAACGGTGAAAAACGGTATACATTCTGGTAATTGCTCACCTTGTAATAAATACGAATGAGTATAACGTGTATGCCCTATCCTGCACCGGGCTAGGACAACTTCCTCTCGACGAATGTGTCTACTAGAAGGCGCCATTCTCCAAGTAACGTTTTAATTAAATGAAGTTCACTGACAAATCCCAAGCGGCCCACCAAGAGTTATGAATATATGTGTTAATACTACTTTTAAATTCAGTATAAGGTAACTTGGCATTAGATATATGTAAACATAATGCTGCCTTATCAACACTATCAGCTCTATCATTACCATGTATTCCTACATGGCTTGGATATGTTGTCTGCTTTTTAATTTAGTCTTTTGGCTGTTACTTGTGATATGCAGGCTTCACAACCGCTGCTCCCAACTAAATTCCATTTTGTTTATTTCGCTCTTCGGGGCATAGTATGTTGTTAGATACTGGGACCATACGCCGCTGGACATGGGGGAGGAAAATCTCTATATCCACCGCCATATGCATGCCATCTTCGGGATGGTTAAAATTATATACTATTGATTTTATGAAATGTCCTCGAGTTCTGCTCAACCCGGGGCTAGAGGGCGTGAGCGGTAGCTACCATATTTTACTACCGTTCATGCACAGTCTCAGTCAAGCCGGGGCTGCACTATTTTGTATGTGTCGTGTTCGGCCGTATCCAAAGGTCCATTATCATACTCTTTTGGAAGCCAGCAGAAAATAATAATATTATCAACTATAAGGGAATTTTACTTTTCTAACAGTTGAAGCACAACTGGGTTATCATGTTACATATCACCCAGTGCTTGAAGAGATGGAAGGGAATCAGAAAAGATTACGAAATGGCCATTATCAGATTGATTCCTGAATATAATTTAAGCCAGTTCAATTGCAAATATAGAGGTCTTGTCAGGCAGGCGGCTCTTTATGCTGTGTTAGTGAACAACAGCTGCTGCAGCTACATTATCTCCATCTTTAGAACCATATGTGTATATATTTTGAAAGTTACTGTATTTCGATTTAATTTCATTAAATTTGCTTTGAAAGGGAGTAGGATCTGTACTGGAATTGTTACTATGACAAAGATCAAAAATAATCCTTGGTTCCCGAAGTCCACTGTGGAATTTGTGGTACTTTGTACTTTGCAATCAAATTTAGATCGATTTCAGTGTCTCTTAATTTTGGTTTAATACAAAGACCAAATGGTCGAATGGCCTTCGGTTTTCGCTCAAAGAGAGGTTCATATTGATGCTGCCTTGTTGGTTAGAGATTACATCATGGCGGGGATTTCTTTATTTACACTGTCCTGTTTTAATGGGATGAGAATAGGGTAAGTGTGAGGTTTGGTGCACCCTAGAACCGGTTTAAACCCCCAGTGGCCTACTTTGCCACTGACCGTTCCAAGGCGGTAGCCCTATTGTCAACCCTTTTGTGCTTGTGATGTCGTTTGCTTTTATTATTACTTTTGTCTTCTTGTTTGTCTGTTTGCATATTTGTTTCTGTGTTTTGTGGTTGACTGGCCTCCTTGAATGCTACTTTCCCTGTCCGATCTGTTTATATTTCTTCATAACTAGGATTAAAAACAGTATCGAAAGTTGGGTTTGAAGGATTAGATTGTAATTTTAAGGTACATTGAACGGCTAATTTGTCCCGTCTATGAGACAGTGATGGTTCATTAGCTTCAACATATATGCTTTCGGCTGGTGATGTACGAAAGGCTCCTGAAGGGAGTCGTTATCCTTGATTATGTATAGGATCGAGCATCTGCAAGTATGACTTGCGAGTCGATCCATATACTATTGAGCCGTAGTCCAGCTTGGATCTGATAAGAGATCTATAAAGTTGTAAAAATACTTTTTGATCTGCTCCCCAATTAGTGTTTGCAACAACTTTAAGTAAATTAAATGTTTAAAGGCATTTGGCCTTCAAGTATTTGTGTGGTATAAACGTTAATTACGGTCAAAAATAAGACCAAGCATTTTGGTCTCATCCACTACTGGTATTGGTGACCCATCCAGTGTTAGATGAGCATCTTCATGATGTTTACGTAGCTCACAAAAGTGCATACAATTAGTATTACCGTTACCGTTACCGTTACCATAAACTTCGTAAAACCTTTGCAAAAGTTTATTATCGTAACCCTGATCTTCTTTCCAAATATAAAAGTAATTTAAGGACTCTTCTGCGACAAGGACTATCACAACCTGACTTCTATGGTGATGTGATTTATAAACTTCGTAAGATTCTTGGTCATGATCACTTTCATACTATATTTGTTAAACTTGTTAAAAAGTTTATCAAAAGAGGTTATGACCCTATCATTTTGCAACGTACTGCATGCTTGGTGGTGAACCCTTTTACAGTTCGCCACTATGCTTTCCTCTTTAATTGTACGATGACCGGACAGGCTGTGGACCCAATGATGACGCCTACCTAAAGCCCATTGGGACGGTGGCGTTTGATGTTTGTCTTTGATCTTTCTTGTCGTGCCCTTAATTGTTTATTCTCTTGTTGCTCTTGCTTCTGCCAAGGTATTGAGTACCTTCACTGTGGCTTTCTAGGCTATTGTTTTTTTTGTATTACATTTACACGAGCATATTTGTGTTTTACTTATATTGCCTATTGATGCTACCTTGTTGGTTAGATATTAGATTATGGCGGGGATTTCTTTATTTACACTGTCCTGTTTTAATGGGATGACAGTAGGGTAAGTGTGAGGTTTGGTGCACCCTACTTTGCCACTGACAGTTCCAAGGCTGTAGCCCTATTGTCAACCGTTTTGTGTTTGTGATGTCGTTTGCAGTTAATATTACTTTTGCCATCTTGTTAGTCTGTTTGCGTGTTTGTTTCTGTGTTTTGTGGTTGACTTTCCTCCTTGAATGCTACTTTCCCTGTCCGATCTTTTTATATTTCTTTAGATTTAGAAAATTTAAACCATTTTCATCAGACCAGGTCTGAAGTTTATTGAGACATTGTTGTAATGTTCATGTCTTTTGCACGATAACATATAACAAAGTCGTCAACATATAGAGAACAAACCACCCCAGGATTGATGCTTTTAACTATACTGTTAATTTTTATATTAAAAGAGGGTGACAGAGAAGATTTTGCCGTGTGGCACACCCATCTCCTGTTCATGAATGTCAGAGAGGGTTGAACCCATTCGGACACGAAACTGTCTATCATCTAAGAAATTCTCTAAAAAAAAATTGGTAATCGGCCTCTAAGACCAAGGTAATAAAGATCATTCATAATACCGTACTTCCATGCAGTATCATAAGCTTTCTCCAAGTCAAAAACTACAGGACTAGCTGTTTTATGAAAGCTTACCTAATAAATGATTCAAATCGAATGAGATTGTCTGTTGTGCCTCGTTGGCGCCGGAATCCACTTTGATATTTTCATTAATCATTCGTTCCATGGTTTTACATATACAACTCATTAAAGCGATAGGGCGATAATTTATTGGGTCCCTATGATCATTTCCATGTTTGGGGACTGGAATAACGATTGCTTCCCGACAAGAATTGGCGAAGTTTCCTGTCACCCAAACCTTATTAAATATATCAAGAAGAGTAGAGAGACAGGTTTCAGGTAAATGTTTTAATAATTGATAATGGATATCATCAGGACCAGCTTATGTATCATGAGCTGTTTTAAGGGATTCTCGAAGTTCTTTCAGAGTGAACCGTTTATTGTATTGCTCCAAATGTTTCGACTTGAAATTCAGCTTCTTCTGTTCTTTTAGTTTCTTATTTTTTTTAAAAATTTGGTTGAAAATTTTCATCAGAAGAGTTGTTTCTGCCAGTGTTTGTAATATCTTTGACAGATGTAATATCTCCACTATCAGTTTTAAGATGATTGACACAACTAGAATTACCTTTACCATTTATTTTCCAGACCATATCCCACGTATTCTTAAGATGTGAGCGAGAGTTCAGCCTAGAGACCTAAGATCTCCAGGCTTTCCTCTTGCTATCCTTAATAATACAACGGGCTTTCGAGCGAAAAACTCTAAAATTATCTGAATTATTTTGAGTTGGCCGCAAATTAAAAGCATTCAATGCAGCTTTTCGATCACTGGCTGCCTTTTTGCAGTCATCATCGTACCATGGTTTATGTGGGCGTTTTGGATTTGGAATACTTTGATCAGCTTTATCATGAAGGGTTTTGGTAAAAACACTAGTTGCGTCTTCGACATCCTCGAAAACGGAAGGCTTGAATTGTTCCCCACAAAGAGATAGAAACATATCCCAATCAGCTTTGGACTTTATTGTTAGAGAATTCCTTTTGATGGGATGTTGTTTTGTTTACACTGTCTTGTCTATTTGGGCGCTGAGGACAGGATAATAGCGAGGATTGTGCGCATATAAAATCGATTCAAGCTAAAAAGTAGGCCGTATTGCCTACTGACCGTTGCAAGTCGGTAACCCTGTCTTCAACACCCTTTCTGTTGTTTTTTGTCTCTTTCATTGTATTATCAAGTCCTTGTTTGCAGTACAGTGCGGACCTACGATGTCATTGCGTTCGGACGCTGTGGTTTCTATAGGACCCTATATCTCGTTTTTGTGAAGTTTCCATCGTTGCGTTTTTTCGAAAAGTGGAGGGCCGATATTTTCAAGAAGATATGGGGAAGTGGTCACTACCACATAGGACGTCACCAACACACCACGACAATTCTATCTATAGAGAGTTGGATCTCATATTGTTAAATCAATGGAGGAATTAGAGCATGAAGCTTGATGTAAATAAGTATTTGATTTGTTATCATTAAAAAGACACAAAATATTTTTTGCTAAGACATCCTCAACTTTCTTGCCTTTATCGTGTATATCTTTATAACCCCAGATAAAGTTGTGTGCATTAAAACCACCCAAGAGTATAAAAGGTGATGGTAATTGTGCAACTAGGTGATTTATATCTTTAAGGTCTAGTGAAGAACTAGGTGGTAAATATAAGGAGCATATTGCTATAACTCTGTGCATCGTAACACTGACCGCTACTGCTTGTAAATCAGTTTTCAGTACAACAGTTCTGTGAGGAATGTTTCGATTCACAAGAATCGAAACTCCTCCAGCGGCTTTATCATTTGTATCACAGATATAGATATACAATGAACAGTTTTTGAACGATATCACTAGTCTTCAAGAACGTTTCTTGAAGACAAAATGCAACAGGGTTGTGTTTATTTAAAGGTAAGCTGATTTCATCGTAATTAGGTTTTAAACCTCGGCAGTTCCATTGAATGGCCTTATTTGATTTTGATGTTACTACTGAGGAAGTACGGGTTTTCGGCCTTTGGGGTTGGCAGACTTTGGGAGTTCCAGATGTGCTGGATAATCAACCTCCATCTCCAAGTCTCCAAATCTGTTGTGCACTACAATCGGATCATCAGATCCTTTTGACTGCTTCCCTAACCCAGGAGTTTTCTTTTTTTGCTGTCACGTCCATGGCAGCAGTTCTGCGTGGTGACGAACTCTTGGGAGAGATCGTCGGATTTTACGAACTTTTGAAAGAGTTCGTCGGGTTTGGTGGACTCTTGGTTGCACCAGAGTCCGTCTATTTCTAAATACGTGAAGTAGATGCAGTAGATGTAGGAGTTGTTGCGGATATAGTTGAAGGAGTGTTAGGTTTGGAAGCCATAAGTGGTTTCGGAGCTACAGGAGGCTTATTAAAGAGGACTACAGTTTGAGAGGCTGAAGAAGTTTTAGAGGAATTCTGAACAGAGAGTGGAATAGTAGTAAACTTGTCGGAGTGTATTGGCCAGGTTAACACCAGGCCGCGATAGACCTGGTAGCTGGTTTCTCAACCCTACTCGCATCGGCATACGATTTGCCGGATGGAGTGGGCGGAGCAAGACTCTCAACACGTTTTCTAGCTTCAGGAAAAGAAATGTTCTTTTCAATCTTTAGAGAAAGCCCCGTGGGTCCCCTTGCAGTTAACGCAAGAGGCGGGACTTTTGCAAATAGCGAAGTCGCTATGACCCTCCTGGTTGCAAAGGGCACAGACAGAGCAGCTCGCTTGCCTCTTTCTCTATGGTGACCAAAGAGTTGACAGTTAAAACATCGAAGAGGGTTTGGAATAACTGGTAGAATGATATATCCAGTCTTCATGGTCTTTGGAAGATTTGATGTGCTGAAAGTAAGAACAAAAGTATTGGTAGGAGTGAGTTTGCCACCCCGCCTCGTACTGATGCGCGTTACCTCAGTCATGCCTTGAGACTTAAGATTAATAGTAATTTCTTCAAGAGTGCAGTGCTCCAGTTCCCTGGAGCGTACTACACCCTTTATAGAATTGAGAGAAAAGTGAGGAATAACTTCAACACGGATGTTTACGAAAGTATGAATTTTAAGGAGATTGTCAGTGTGATTTTTAGCACACTTAACAAGAAGTTTTCCATTATTGAGTTGTTTAACACTCCTTGGCTCACCGGCGATGCCAAGTAAAGCCTTGGAGATGAAAAAAGGAGAGAGTGTAGAGATAGGTTTGTCATCCTCTAGAGAGATAATACTGAGGAAACGAGGCCAATTTAAATGAGAAATATCCACATCAGATTCAGATTCAGATTCGGACTCTTCTCTAAATCGTTTAAATCAAGTAGGAGTAGTGTTTTGTGCGTGTTTGGGTCCCATAATTGGGAATTGATAGTCATTCTGCACGCTTCTCACCCACCTCGGAGTCCAACAAGGGGGCATTTGCTGTGGATATCTAACAGACAAATGCCAAGAATACGAGAAAAGTATACTCATATAAAACTAGCGCATCAGACCCCCATACCACCCAGCGGACATAACCCCTTAACTAAAAGGTCGAAGAGCCGCACTTATGTTCCGCCTAAAAGTGGCATGAGTATAGCCATATAGCGTTCAGAAATACATGAATAGCCCTAGCGCTACCGCCATAAAGGATCCTTTCTACATTATGTTTAAAGAGGACAAAATAAAAGGGGAGTAAGATATTAAACGAGAGGGATTGAGAGAGATGTGAATTAAACAAGAAGCTAGGATCCCGTATAGGTTATAATAGAGTAAATGAGTCTCCATTCCACTTCCATAGTAAAGTTAGAATATTAACAACCTGTTAAAAACTCAAACCTGATTAGAATTCTGAGAAACTTACTTGTATTAAACATCAACAAGGAAATAGGGGGTTGAATATCTTCTAAGAAACATTTCTTCAACTGTATACTACACCGGATCAAAGGTCAAAGCTATTTTTACCCCTTGCAATTTCGTACTCTGTCTACTTTCACTTCTGAAATATATATCAAAAACTGTCAAAAACATTATGAGCTCCATTATCAAATATGAACAACATGTCCAGAATACAGTTACAGACAAAAATTGACAGAAAACTGCACTAAAAAAAGTTTTTTAAAGAAAAGAAGATTAGCACTCTTTAATACAGTCCTACTTACGTTAATTAAACTGTTCGATTCAATCCAACAACTTAATAAAGAGAACATTTTGACTTGTTTCGCAATGCTGAATCAAGTCGATTTTGTCGCGAAATTAAGAAATAATAAAAAGAGCAATATTTCAGCAACCTTTCTACATTTTATCATCAAATAAACTCTGGTGGCTTTGTTTTGCCTCCCTGAGTATATATACCACACATTTTGCCATACATATATCTTTAACACAAATTCCATAAAAATGAAAAACATCACATTTTTAGAGAATATCTGAAATTTTGAGGAAAAGTTACCAAAAACACTCTAAAACAGTCTAAAATTCTGAAATGATTTTTTTTCTCTGTTTCTGAGTTCAACTCACCTATTCAGACAAAATAAATGCCTAAAAACTCATTTTTTTATGCAGTTCTGAAAAATACATTATTTCTTCTAATAGGTTATAATAGCGTAAATGAGTCTCAATGCCACTTCCATAGTAAAGTTAGAATGTTGACAACCTATTAAACATCAACAAGGAAATAGGGGGTTGAACATCTTCTAAGAAACATTTCTTCAGCTGTATACTAACACCGGGTCAAAGGTCAAAGCTATGTTTACCCCTTACAATTTCGTACCCTGTCTACTTTAACTTCTGAAATTTATATCATAAACTGTCAAAAACATGATGAGCTTATACTTATTACTTATATTTATACTTATATTGCCTATTAATGCTGCCTTGTTGATTAGAGAATAGTTCATGGCGGGGATTTCGTTATTTACACTGTCCCGTTTTATTGGAATCACAGTAGGGTAATAAATACTGATAAAGGTGATCCTTTGGGAGCAACAAACACAATTAAGAGCATAAAGCAGAGACTCAGTTTTATTGAGTCTGTTCATAAGAAGTAATGAAAGAAGCAACACCTCTCACGCCCCCTAGCACCGGCTTAAGCGATATTCTACTTCAAAGCCACCTATATTGGGCTCGCTGGTCCCAAAGGACCAGTAAAAATAACACTACTGATTCGTAGCACGGGGAGACATTTTACAGCCGCCACACTGCACTAAACGAACACTAGCGTGAATGTTAATAAATACTGATAAAGGTGATCCTTTGGGAGCAACACACACAATTAAGAGAATAAAGCAGCAGACTCGGTTTTATTGAGTCTGTTCACGAGAAGTAATGAAAGAAGCAACACCTCTCACGCCACCTAGCACCGGCTTAAGCGGTATTATACTTCAAAGCCACCTATATTGGGCTCGCTGGTCCCAAAGGACCAGTAGAAATAACACTACTGATTCGTAGCACGTGGAGACATTTTACAGCCGCCACACTGCACTAAACGAACGCTAGTGTGAATATTAATAAATACTGATAAAGGTGATCCTTTGGGAGCAACAAACACAATTAAGAGAATAAAGCAGCAGATTCGGTTTTATTGAGTCTGTTCATGAGAAGTAATGAAAGAAGCAACACCTCTCACGCCCCCTAGCACCGACTTAAGCGGTAGTCTACTTCAAAGCCACCTATATTGGGCTCGCATCAGGATTGATGCACCCTAGAATCTGGTTTAAACCCCCAGCGGCCTTTTTCTGCCACTGACCGTTCCAAGTGTCAACCCTTTTGTGTTGTGATGTCTTATTTGGCCTTTTATTCATCTTTAAATATAGATATAAAATCGAACAGGAAAAACAGCATTTAAGGACGACAGTCAATCACAAACACAAACACACACAGAAACAAAGAACACATTTAAAGATGAACAAAATGCCAAATTAGACATCACAAACACAAAAGGGTTGACAATAGGGCTACCGCCTTGGAACAGTCAGTGATAAAAAAGGCCGCTGGGGGTTTAGTCCAAACATAGACCGGTATTTAGGTCTATAGTTCAAACAAAATAATTTTTTGAAAAGTTCAGTACACAAGGGAGTTATCCCCCTTTTTCTTAAACAATGCATTATTGGTAAAAACACATAAAATCTACAAACATTGCCAATATCATGTTGTCATTTGTTTTTCAATAGGTCGAATCATTAAGGGACTGTCGCTTGATAAAGAGGATAGGGTGTAAAGCAAAATTTTAAAAGTGCAGAGTTTCTTTTGCAACTGAGTATATATTGATACTGAATGAAAAAAACACATTCCTATTGATGTATCTTCAATTTGTGTGAACAAAATAGCATATTTCATATGATTCTTTGAGTTGGTGAACAATCACCTCTTATTAAACGCATAATGTAATCTTATAAGTCTTCGAACTGACCCAGGCCCGGGGTTAGTAATACTGTCATTCGGGCTAGTGAAAATTTGAAAAAATTATATAGTGAAGCTAAAGGAAAATTTAAAGTTTTCAGTGAATATATAAGGATTCAGGCTAATGACACAAAAAAATTAATCCGAATACTTTATATAATGCTTGTAACTGTAGCACTGTATATCGTTTAACCCCTTTAGTCTTCGCTTAATAATTTTCTTGTATTCATGCTTTTCTTTTAACTGTAGAACTGTCTATCTTTTAACCCCTTTAGAATGAATGAATGAATGGTGTTTTACGGCACGTCGACACATAAATAGGTCATATTGTGCGCAAAAACTGACGAAAGATGAAGAAATGAAGGATTAATTAAAAATTAATGTAAATATATCAAGATAAAACTATTAAAATAAGGGATGATATGGTAGTAACACAAACTATATATGTAAATCAACAAATGCCCGAAAACGGGTATATAAAATGAAAAAGTAAATATATACAAGTACATATTATAATGATTTATATAGTCTGACTTCCTTCAGGAAATCTAAAACTAGACTAAAATCTATAGAATTAAATAACTCGGTCATAGTATTAACATTGTAGTACCTTTGACGCATAGGATCAAAGTCTACACATTCCAGTAATATGTGTTTGACCGTTAACGGTGCAAAGCAGGGTATACATTCTGGTAATTGCTCACCTTGTAATAAATATGAATGAGTATAACGTGTATGCCCTATTCTTCACCGGGCTAGGACAACTTCCTCTCGACGAATGGGTCTACTAGAAGAACGCCATTCTCCGAGTAACGGTTTAATTGAATGGAGTTTATTGTTAACTGACAAATCCCAAGCGGCTTGCCAAGAGTTACGAATATATGTGTTAATACAACTTTTAAAATCAGTAAAAGGTAATTTGGTATCAGATATATGTAAACATAATGCTGCTTTAGCAGCACCATCAGCTCTATCATTACCACGTATTCCTACATGGCTTGGAAGCCAGCAGAAAATAATAACATTATCAATTATAAGAGAATTGTACTTTTCTAAAAGTTGAAGCACAACTGGGTTATCATGTTTCATATTACCCAGTGCTTGAAGAGATGAAAGGGAATCAGAAAAGACCTCAAAATGGTCATCATCAGATTCCTGAATATAATTTAAGGCAAGTTCAATTGCCTTAAGTTCGGCTGAAAAGATAGAGGCCTTGTCAGGCAGGCGGCTCTTTATGCTGTGTTTGTGAACAACAGCTGCTGCAGCTACCTTATCTCCATCTTTAGAACCATCTGTGTATATATGTTGAGAGTTACTGTATTTCGATTTAATTTCATTAAATTTGCTTTGAAAGACAGTGGGGTCTGTACTGGATTTGTTACTATTACAAAGATCGAAAATAATTGTTGGTGTTTCCAAAGTCCACGGTGGAATTTGTGGTACTTTGTACTTGGCAATTAAATTTAGGTCGATTTCAGTGTCTCTCAATTTTGGTTTAATACGAAGACCAAATGATCGAATGGCCTTCGGTTTTCGATCAAAAAGAGGTTCATAACTTTGGTTAAAAACATTATCGACAGTTGGGTTTGAAGGGTTAGACTTTAATTTAATGGCGTATTGAAGGGCTAATTTGTCCCGTCTATGATACAGTGACGGTTCATTAGCTTCAACATATAGACTTTCAGCTGGTGATGTACAAAAGGCACCTAAGGCGAGTCGTAATCCTTGATTATGTATAGGATCGAGCATCTGCAAGTACGACTTGCGAGTCAATCCATATACTATCGAGCCGTAGTCCAGCTTGGATCTGATAAGAGATCTGTAAAGTCGCTAGAGGACTTTACGATCCGCTCCCCAGTTAGTGTTTGCAACAACTTTAAGTAAATTAAGAGCTTTAAGGCACTTGGCCTTCAAGTATTTAAGGTGTGGTATAAACGTTAATTTACGGTCGAAAATAAAACCAAGTAATTTTGTCTCATCCACTACTGGTATTGGCGACCCATCCAGTGTTAGACGCGGGTCTTCTTGATGTTTACCTAGTTGACAAAAATGCATACAATTAGTTTTAGATTTAGAAAATTTAAAACCATTTTCATCAGACCAGGTCTGAAGTTTATTGAGACATTGTTGAAGTTGTCTCTCAATAGTGTTCAAGTTTTTTGCACGATAACATATAACAAAGTCGTCAACATATAGAGAGCAATCCACACCAGGATTGATGCATTTAACTATACTGTTAATTTTTATATTAACAAGGGTGACAGAGAGTATGATGCCCTGTGGCACACCCATCTCCTGTTCATGAATGTCAGAGAGGGTTGAATCCATTCGGACACGAAACTGTCTGTCATCTAAGAATTTCTCTATAAAAATGGGTAATCGGCCTCTAAGACCAAGGTCATGAAGATCATTCATAATACCGTACTTATGCAGTATCATAAGCTTTCTCCAAGTCAAAAAATACAGCGACTAGATGTACTTTCTTTACGAAAGCTTCCCTAATAAATGATTCAAATCGAATGAGATTGGCGCCGGAATCCACTTTGATACTTTGATATCAGCTTGTTGGATTCCAGGTACCAAATGAGTCTCTTATTAATCATTCGTTCCATGGTTTTACATATACAACTCGTTAAAGCAATAGGGCGATAATGTATTGGGTCCGTATGATCCTTTCCATGTTTGGGGACTGGAATAACGATTGCTTCCCGCCAAGAATCGGGGAAGTTTTCTGTCACCCAACCCTTATTAAATATATCAAGAAGTGTAGAGAGACAGGTTTCAGGTAAATATTTTAATAATTGATAATGGATATCATCAGGACCAGCTGATGTATCATGAGCCTTTTTAAGGGATTCTCGAAGTTCTTTGAGAGTGAACAGTTTATTGTATTTCTCCAATTTTTTAGACTTGAAATTCAGCTTCTTCTGTTCTTTTAGTTTCTTATTTTTTTAGAAAATTTGGTCGACAATTTCCAGAAAAAGAGTTTTTAGAAAACGTTTCTGCTAAAGTATTAGTAATATCTTTGACAGAAGTAATATCCTCATTATCAGTTTTAAAATGATTTACACAACTAGAATTACCTTTACCGTTTATTTGCCGGACCATGTCCCATGTCTTCTTAAGAGATGAACGAGAGTTCAGCCTAGAGACATAAGATCTCCAGGATTTCCTCTTGCTATCCTTAATAGTACGACGGGCTTTCGCACGAAAAACTCTAAAAGTATCTAAATTATTTTGAGTTGGCCGCAAGTTAAAAGCATTCAATGCAGCTTTACGATCGCTGACTGCCTGTTTGCAGTTATCATCGTACCATGGTTTATGTGGGCGTTTTGGATTTGCCGAGGTTTTTGGAATAGTTTGATCAGCTATATCATGAAGGGTTTTATGTAAAAAGAGCAGTTGCGTCTTTGACATCCTCGAAAACGGAAGGCTTTAACTGTTCCTCACAAAGAGATTGAAGCGTATCCCAATCAGCTTTGCGAAGTTTCCATCGTTGCGTTTTTTCGAGGAGTAGAGGGCCGATATTTTCAAGAAATAAGGGGAAGTGGTCACTTCCACATAGGTCGTCACCAACACTCCACGAAAAATCCATCAAGAGCGTTGGATCGCATATTGTTAAATCAATGGAAGAATGAGAGCCTGTTGCTGGATGTAAATAAGTATGTGATTTGTTATCATTAAAAAGACACAAATTATTTTTGGCTAAAAAATCCTCAACTTTCTTGCCTTTATCGTTTATATCCTTACAACCCAAAATGTAGTTGTCTGCATTAAAATCACCCAAGAGTATAAAAGGTGATGGTAATTGTGCAACTAGGTGATTTAGATCTTTGAGGTCTAGTGAAGAACTGGGCGGTAAATATAAGGAGCATATTGTTATAACTCTGTGCATCGTAACACTGACAGCAACAGCTTGCAAACCAGTTTTCAACGCAACAGTTCTGTGAGGAATGTTTCGACTCCTCCAGAAGCTTTATCACCTGTATCACAAATATAGTTATACAATGAATAGTAATTAAAAAATATTTTATCACTAGTCTTCAAGAAAGTTTCTTGAGTTTCTTGAAGACAAAATGCAACAGGGTTGTGTTTATTTAAAAGTAAGCTGATTTCATCATAATTAGGTTTTAAACCTCGGCAGTTCCATTGAATGATCTTATTTGATTTTGTCGTTACTAAGGCGGTAGTACGGGCTTACGGCCTTTGGGTTTGGCAGACCTTGGAGAGTTTGGAGACTTTGGGAGTTCCAGACGTGCTGGATCATCAACCTCCATCTCCAAATCTGTTGTGCAGTTCAATCGGATCATCAGATCCTTTTGACTTCTTCCCTAACCCGGGAGTTTTCTTTTTCCTTGCTGTCACGTCCGTGGCAGCAGTTCTGATTGGTGACGAACTCTTGGGAGACTTCGTCGGATTTGACGAACCTTTGGAAGAGTTCGTCGGGTGTGGTGGACTCTTGGTGCGTCGAATTGGATGAAGTAGATGCAGTAGGTGTAGGAGATTTTGAGGATATAGCTGAAGGAGTTTTAGGCTTGGAAGCCACAAGAGGTTTGGGAGCTACAGGAGGCTTATTTCAGAGGACCACAGTTTGAGAGGCTGAAGATGTTTTAGAGGATTCGTGAACAGAGGTGGGAATAGTAGCAATCCCGTTGGAGTCTATTGGCCAGGTTATCACGGTCTGCACCGCGATAGACCTGGTAGCTGGTTTCTCAACCCCCTTTAGTCTTCCCTTAATGATTTGCTTGTATGCTTGTATGATTGCATAACACAATGAATTGATAGATTCGTTTTACATGTACATTCCCAAAATGTTGGATGCTTTTTTATTAATTTATTTTGTAAACTTGTGTTTCCATAAAAACTCATTTTCTATAGAATTGACAAATAGATATATAAATTCAAACAATGTTTGGACAAAAGCACTTGATTATTGATTATTATTGCCAGGGAAACGAATCTATCAATGTATTATTTGTGGTGTGCAAATGATTGCAACTGTAGCTTGTGTAGCCTTTTTATACTAAATTGTAGATATCAGTACCAGCTCCAGCACCCAATAACCATGCTAACACAACCTGAGAGTCCAGTAATTATAATAGACTCAAAGAAAGATCTATTTGACTCGTCTAAAACTGAATTTAAGGAATATGATGCGATGAATGTATCGTACTTGTACATGCCTGGAGAGTGAGTCGATTATAACATTATGAAACCTAGTCAGGGCAGTGCCCAATGTAGTTCCCAATCACAATTGAAAGTAGACGATTTATTGAGAATTGAAAATGAAGAACTAAAGTTAGAGAATAAAGAACTGAAAGAAGAAAATGCTTCACTCAAACTAGAAATTGAAAAACTGAAACAGCAACAGAATTATTAACTTTTAACAATAGTAAGAATACATTATTTTTTTTGAAATACAGAACCCAATGCATAACAATTAAAAATGGATTTTACTAATGAACAAGTTTATGAGTTCTACAGAGAACATGCAAAACAAAAATCTTTATTATTTATTAAAAGCAAAAACACTAATGTAGGATCTGTACAGCCTTCTGAAAAGGGTTGGGAATATTCGTGAAAAAAGGTTAGTGATACAATTGAAAAACTAAGTAAAAGTCAACACCGCCAAAATGTGGCAGCAGAACTTGATTTATATAAGAAGAGTATATTGTTTCCCCTTGTGCTGAGATTCAAAAGAGGGGGCCTCAAGTTACATGTGATGAAACTTTAAACGTAAAAGAATCACTTGTTACTGAAAAATCAAAAATCAAGAGTTAATTGAAAAATGAATTGTTACAGAAAATGATGTGAAACAAAAAGACGACACTATTACATGTACTCATGAGCAGTTAGACAAATGTAAACTAAAACGTAAAAGAACAGCTGCACGTGAAACATATGCTCTAGCGAAGGTTCAAAAACTTGAAACTAATGTAAATGGAGATTGTTGTGGTCAAGCAAAAGAAAGAATTACACATTTAGAGAACCAGTTCAAAGAAAAGAATAAACAAATTAGAGAGCTTTCAGAAAGTTGCGACTATCTAAATAACTTATTACAAGACAATGATGAGAAAATAGAACAATTAATGTGTTCGATGAAAAAAGTAATAGGTACAATTCCAAATTTATGAATTGTGTCTACGAACTTCTCAAATTTAATGTAAGTGCCTCCAAAGTTGGAGACGTTGTCAGGTATGTCCTGAAACTTGTAAATCTTTAGCCAAATAGGTTACCGTCTATGTCTACGGTCTTAGAGATTAACCTTCAGAGACTGTGTTTAGCACAGCAGCAGTTGAGTGAAATATTTTCGAAAGAAGACAATACCTGTTTAATGACCGATGAAACTTCCAAATTCGGGAAAAAGTTCACGGGCTATGAGGCGTCAGACTCGCATGGACATCTTTGTATGTTGGGTCTACGGGAAATAGAGACAAAATCATCTGAGGACACTTTGAACGTTTTCAAGGAAATTCTTAACGATCTTGATGCTTGTAGTTTAGCAAATGACAATGAAGTTTCTAAAGATATAATTACACACATAACAGCCACTATGTCTGTTCGAGCGGCGACTGTAGTGAAATTTAATGAACTTTTGGAAACCTATAGAAAAGAAATCTTGCCCTTAACATATTATAATTATAACACCTTTACGGAGGAAGAAAAGGCTTCATTAGATTCCTTAACTTTTTTTGTGGGTTGCACGCACTGGTAAATTATGCGGAAACATCTCAGGAATGTATACGTGAGGTAGAACATGGTATATTTGATGATCATATCCCAACGTTTGACCCAGCCTTCAACAACAAAGATGAACCGGGCACTTGCAGGCTAGTACGAACTACAACCAAAGCCATCGGTGAAGGAAGTGGGGGCGATGAAAAAGTGGCTGTCAAGGTTAATTCAAATTATATCTTGCAGATTTTCTAAAGGAAAATAAATTGAAATCAGTCCCGTTAAAGTCATACAGGGAGTCAAGGTTTAATGTACTGTTCTCAATTGCATGTGCTGTTTTATATTTGCATGAACACATTATATAGTTCTTACAGTCTGTAGGTGAAAACATTAGACTTCTGAAGTCAATACAGTTTGACTTGCAAGTTCCAGAATTCCTTGCTGGACTGAAGGCCTTGGGGGCTTGTCAGTAAACTTATTACATGCCCATTATGGTGCGTACTAGAAGACAGAAACGTTTCAGTTACTGAAATGAATGTAAAGTACCTTGAACTTGTTACATATTTAGAGGATGCAACAAAGAATGTTGATCAGTTCATGTCTGGTGAATTTACTGTATTTACTGATTATGTTAAAAAGGACTGTGAGTTTGATTACTTAATTCAGCCAAGAGAATATGATCAAGCTGTGCAAAGCTATTTGCAAGTAATATTACCTGCAAGGTGCCAATTAGGCAGAAGTTTTACAAAGAACACTTTCCTGGTGAAAAACTAACAAGTCAAGATGAGAACAAGACCAGGGGAGCTCTTTTTTGTTTTGTTTAGCTGAAAGCTTATTTGGACAAATGGACCAATTAATGAGAACGAAGCCAAATCTGACAACACTGGCAGCCGAGTCATGCATTAATGCAGCATTATGTTTCTAAACAACAAAACTACTAATTTAAAACAAGACTTAATGAAATTGAAGAACGGCAAAGAATTGCAATGCAGAAGAAGATAAAAAAAAAAGAGAGAAAATGTTGAACGTGAAAAGCTGAGGAAGCAGGAAATATATACCAAATATATAATGATGCATGGTCTGTGGCAGTCTGAAACTGAAGTGTAGGCCACTGGGGGGGTTAAACCGGTTCTAGGGTGCACCAAACCTCACACTTACCCTACTTCATCCCATTAAAACAAGACAGTGTAAATAAAGAAATCCCCGCCATGATCTAATCTCTAACCAACAAGGCAGCATCAACAGGCAATATAAGTAAAACATAAATATGCTCGTGTAAATATAATACAAAATAAGCCACAATAAAGGTACTCAATGACTTGGCAGAAGCCAGAGCAGCAAGAGAATAAACCACTAAGAAAGTTGAAAGCCAAACGTCAAGAAAGAAGCTTAGTGTTGAAGAAATATCAAAAAATCTTAAAGTTCTTGTAAAACAAGCAGTTGTGAAAGATCTTGAAAGCAATAAAGACAAGAACATTCTTGTGAGCAAGCGTATTAAACACTGTCTCAACGAAGAAGATGGTGGACGAATGGTATCAAAATGGTATACCGGGAGGTCGTATTCTATGTCATACATGTAGCTTGGGAACTTGGATATGCGATGTTGAAATGTATGTTTATATCATCATTTGTGTTGTGACAGTGTTTACTATTCAATAAGTTGTATATAATTAATTGTAATTGACTTAGTAACATACTAATTACTAATAATTACTAACACACTAATTGCATTTAATAGTAACAGTCAGGGGCGTAGCTAGCCCGTTTTGGAGGATACGCCGGTATATTGGGGTCCAAGCGGTGGTTGGTGGGGGGTCCGGGGGTCGAAGCCCCCCGGAAGCCCTAAGCGTCCGCACGTTGCTTTTGACGATTTTGGGCTGAAAATGATGGCTTTTATTGATTGATAAATAAATTATATAGTTGCGAAAAATGAATATCTTAGATTGAAATTTCCATTTTATAGAATCTGTTTTGATAACTTTGATATTTATATGTTTATACATTTCTAATGATGGGTCTCACCCTAGTCAGGCTTCAGTTTTTATTGCATTTTTGGGGCACTATGTTTTCTCTTTTTTTTCCAAGAGGCGTACGCCCGGGCGTACGGGCGTATGCCTGGCTACGCGTCTGACAGTATTGTTAACTTGTTGAGTTCTATATAAGTAAATTGTAAATTGAATAAAACTACACTTTAGTTCTTCTTACATGACTTGCGAGTTCAACTTCAAGTATGACATTTAATTCAACTTCAAGTATGACATTTAGCATTATGCATATTATTAATTTGTGCTGTTCATACCATCTTGAATTTCTAAAACTGTGCATTTTCTTCAGGTACCATGGTTCCCAGAGTGGTTCAATATCGTGTATGACAACGACGAAGCTGTGTATACATACCATCATTTGGCCAGTGATCTGGAGGCTGCTGACTTGGAAATACTAATATAATCTAAAGGTATATAACAGATTATGTATTATTAAATTAAGGAACTGACTCCGCAGATATATGTCTTACAATTGCTGGCACTCTTTGTCCGTCATTTACGTCCCCTCATTCAGTTTTCCCCATTTTCATACCATTTTTAAGCCACTAAAACTAAGGTACATATATTGTTTTAATTACTGCACCATTTTCATTGAAAAGCATTCATTTTCACTGTATTCCAAGCCTATTTCAATGGTATATGTTAGTACCATGATTTGTTGGGGTTATTGAATAAAAAACAACATTATTTTATGACAGTTGTTTTATTACACAAGTTTACGATAAAGGTCGGTCAAAAAAAGTCGGTTAAAAAAATAAATACAGTCCATAACTTTTTTATCTTCAAATATATCTTGTTCAAATAAAATCATTATATAGCATATTAAAATACCTTTAAAATGATATATAATAACCTATGTTTCATAAAATATATAGGGGTGAAAATTGGGAAAAGGGGTAATAACAGTTCGCCAGAAAGATTTTGATTTTTAAAAATATATAACCTTCATAACTTTTTTATCTGCTAAGATATCTTTCTCAAATAAAAAGCACTGTATTGCAAATAAAAATACCTTTAAAATGATATATATAATAACTTATGTTTCATAAACAAATAGGGGTGAAAATTGGGGAAAGAGGTAATAATTATTACAGAAGTTCGTCAGAAAGATTTTGATTTTTAAAAATGTATAATCTTCAACACTTTTTTATCTGCTACGATATCTTTCTCAAATAAAACGCATTGTATTGCAAATAAAAATACCTTTAAAATGATGTATAATAACCTATGTTTCTTGAAAATCTTAAAAAATGTCCGACCTCACTACCTTTATTTTTTATTATTCCGTAGAAAATACGGGTTATTCTGACATTTCATAATAATGAATAAAATAATGATTATAAGCCTTTAAATATATGTTTATTATAGAAATCAACAGTTTTAGTATTTTTTCTAACTTTTTTACCTCCAAAAACATATTAAGGGATTATTCACTAACCTTTGTGAATCCTTTTAAAAAGAAGACGAAATGTATTAAATAGTATACAATTATGGACTTTTCAGCTGTTATACATGATGTGATATGCACCAAAAAAATCATTATTGACCGAGGCGATAGCCGAGGTCAATAATGATTTTTTGGTACATATCAACATCATGTATAACAGCTGAAAAGTCCATAACTGTTTTATTATATAACCCTCAATTTACAATTATATAAAACAGGTCAATATCAAAAAAACAATTATATAAAACAGGTCAATATCAAAAAAACAGGTCAATATCAAAAAAACAGGTCAATATCGCTAGATATTTTTTCTAAAAAATTACTTTTTAGCCAATGAAAACGCGTCTATTTATAGGTTATATAATAATAAGCGATACGCTAATAAAATAATATTTAACAGTAAATAATAACAGTTTTAGTTCTTTTTTAACTATTTTTTCCACAATAGACCCATATGTATCCCTTTGACGTGTAAAATACGCCATGTTTGGCTCAAATCATTGTTTTCCACCGTACAGGTTCCTGTTCTGCGGTGGCCCCTTGGACTTATTTCGATCCTTAAAATTCGAATAAATGAACTATATAAAATGTCAGCGTACTCAATGCACTCGAATTGTACAGTTTCGAGAATTCTCACCACAGTACATTATATTTGATCACAGGAATTCGAATAGCAATCAATAAAATCAATCAATAAAATAAATAAATAAAAAATAACCCATCCACTCTTTGAAAGTTCTCTCTGAGAGATTTTTAACATGTTTTTACACGATTTTATTGATTTCGAATTCCTGTTATTTGATTGTTTACAGTAGATACAGTAGGCCTATCGTCGCACCTTCTGTGTTCGCACACCTTTTGAAATCGAACACACCCGTATATGACATATTTCGGTAGTATTTACGCGTATTACGTCATCATTCTCTGATCGTCTGCTCAACACCGTGACACGTTTGTTTACTTTTGGCAATGTGGAGAATTCAGCTACAAAACGTAAGTATTTGCTCCCAAAACGTACATTTAATAAAAAAAAAACTTAAATAAATGCATTATTTTAAGATTTGTTTATAATAACTTCCATTTTTCTTCAACTTTTTCCATAAAAAAAATGTTCATCTGTGATCCAGTAAAACCTATTAATACACTTCTTATACATATAACCACAAAATCGAATAGATAATGCCCATTTCCATCGAAAAAGGAGGGATTACTTTTTGTTATAGGAACTACATTCGACTACACCTCGGAGGTTTACGCGTAATTGGTGGTGGTAAACCTATAAGAGGAGAAAACATGTTCAGATGTTTCTTAAATGAGGATTTTGTGTTGTCTTTTTCATAACAAGCTTAAAAACACCTACTTCATGCAAATCGAATGATTATTTGCCGAGATATGGTCTTGTGAATACCAAGGACAATAGTCTGAAATCGACAAAAGTCAGAGATATTTTATTTTATTTTACACTATCTGAATTGTCATACCAAACGGCATTTCTTGTCATTACACCATATTAAATAGATCAAATGTTTAGAACATTCAATAGACATACATAACATATGCATTTTAGGTACAATTAGGACACGAATATGCCAATTTATGTCGATTTTCATGCCAAAATTGATTTGTCAGTCAAATTCTTCAAAATCGGTGGTACCATACCTGATTATAGTAGCGAATACGAGCTTAATAATGCCAAAAAACCCGCTAAAATCAGAATTGATACTAGCTGAACGCTACCAAGTCGAGTTTGAATGATAAGGAATAATATTTTACCTTTTACACAAATCTTCATTTTTCACAGTATCCTATTTTAGGGGGGTAGGGGAAATATTTAGTGGTTTCATGCCTACCAAACCTGTTGTCATGCATATTTAATTCATGAAAACATGTTGCAAACATGCAAACCTACATGTTGATACCAAAAAGACATAGTTCAACTGCAAACAGGTCACCAATACGTCATTTTAAACACGAAAAAAAAATGAAACTCAAAATTACGGCTTTTATAGACAAAACTGGACTAAAAACGCTCAAAACCTATGTAATAAACTATGGAAAACTTATTTCTGAGCTTATTTTACCAACTGTAATCGGAAAAGTGTCCCTAGGTACGAATCTGAGCGAGTCCTAATTACTGAACGCATCTCTTATAGGTATGAAAGCACTAATTATTTTCCCCATAGACACCAATGTTAAAGTGTCACATATTAATGATTTGCTGCAAATTCAATTCAAGTATGGATAATGCAGCAGTGTAATGTTCATATAGAAAACTATTTTTCCACTTAAAAAATCACCAGAAAACGTGGGGTCACAAGACATGTAAGAAAGTTCTTGTTTGTTTAATAAACAGGTCAAGGGTACAGCTGTTTTTATTGATCGACTGTTTTCATTGCTCACAAAGTGTAAGCATAGAGTCGAAATTTCGAAAATGTTCATCAGTGATCCAGTAAAACCTATTAATACGCTTCTTATACATATAACCACAAAATCGAATAGAAATGGGCAGTTTTCCCCTACTTATAACGCCCATTTCCATCGAAAAAGGAGGGATTTCTTTTTATTATAGGAACTACATTCGACTACACCTCGGAGGTTTACACGTAATTGGTAGTGATAAACCTACAGTACCTTAAACTATAATTGTGTTTTTTAAAAGACTGTATTAAGTAAGTACCTAATGCTTTCAGAATGTGTATATTTTTTACAAGATAATAGCCAAATAAGTTGATAATTCAAATCCAGGCTGGAAAAATTAGAACATTCTGAAGATATGCATGTTAATAAATTAGTTCTTTCATCTGAATAGTAAGGACATGTTAGGAGAACATGCATCATCTATATAATTACTGGTACAATGTTCACACAATCTATGTTCCACAGGAGTATTAGTATATCTACCAGTTTCGATTTTAAGTCTATGGGAACTTAGACGAAATTTAGCAATGACATCAAAATTATCAATACTGCACAGGTAATCTTCTAATTGGAAATCATGTTTAAAAGTGAAGTAAGTCTCAATTTTCCATGAAGGAGCTTAGTTTTGTCTTTTTCCTAGTTTTCCTGGAATTTTTCAATTAATTTTAGTTTTACTGTTTTTACAAGTTTTGACATTGACATTACTGAGGGAGAGGGGAGAAAATTGATCAATGTCCATGTTAAGTACTTTAAGAATTGATACAATTTCTGAGTACAATGAGTGAATACCTTTATGATTAAGACTTTTAGATTCAAGCAAACCATCAGCAAGAAGGTTGGACGGATTATTTACTAGACGATGATAATATTTTAACATCGACATGATAACATCAAAGTACACAGGAAAACGACCCAAATAAGACATAACAGCAAATTTGGTAGTTTTCTTATGTACCCCTAAAATATATTTGCAGTATCTTATATGTAATTTTTCAAATTCAAACTTATGAGACAGTTTAGTAAAGTCACAAAGATTAAAATTCCTTTTTCCAAAAGATTCCCAGAAGGCACTGCCATATAGTAAACTTGGCTCGATTGTATGGTCAAACACGTGCACACTTGTGGATATACCCGGATGTATGGAGCTAAAAACATTCTTTAACATAAAAAAGGGCTTTCAAACATTTCTTATACAAGTCACTATGACACGACTGTAAGCTACACCCATGAACAAACTAGCTGCGAATTACTATTGAAAATTCGTTTTCTGTTTCTTTTAGCAACGTTCCAATAGGGACAACCATTATAGGATGTACTCCCATACGGGTCTTTCAGAGGCCTACAGAAAGGTTGTGATGAAACAGCTCTCAATTGTAGCTGCAGCTCGACATAAAGGCGTACCGAAATCTACCCCGTATGGCCGACCTCCACCCTTGCTAAGTGCAGAACACAAGAAGAAGTTGGTTGACCATATTAAATCAACTGCAAGGTCTGAATATATATATAAAGCATGTACACATTGTATATAATGATATGAAAAAAATCAAATATAAAAGTGGACTATATTTTTTATTGTCAAAAGTTATATAAAAGGCAGTATAATGCAGTGTTTAAAAAATATATATAAGTCTATCTCTAGTCTTACCTCTGTTGCTAAAGTAACGAGGCCCTAACTAATTTTATTAATTTTTCAGATATGGAATGATATGGTTACACCCGACAGGAAGTTATTGACGTTGGGACAGACCTGGCAGTTGCCGCTGGCCAGAGGGAGAAGAGACAGGTTTTGTTGGAGCAATGGTATAACAACTTCATGACAAGGTGGCCAGAGCTCAAACTTCAGAAACCCCGATCTCTGTCTAAAGTGCGAGCAGCAGCATCATCAGTAGAATGTGTTAACATGTATTTTAGAGTGCTGTACGAAACCCTTGAGAAACATTGCATATTAAACAAGCCCGAATGTATTTACAACATTGATGAGAAAGGTATCCATTTAAGTCACACTCCCCCAAATGTTGTCGCTGAAAAAAATTCAAAGCCAAATGCAATCAACAATGAAAGGTCTGAAACAATCACGATAATTGGTGCTGGCAATGCGCTTGAGAACGCAATACCGCCATACCTTTTTTTTCAGGTTCGACGATGAAATCGAAGCTTTTGAATGGTACTACCCCTGGAACCGATGGCATTGTTAGCAAATCGGGGTGGTATAACTCTGAAATCTTTCACAAATACATGAAAACACATTTTGTTAAATATGTCCAAGGTCTAAGTCCTTCTCAAAGGGTAATTGTACTATGTCAATAGGACATACGCCAGTCTTTTTAAAGGCGGACTGTAGGTTTTCAGGGGAAAGACCTTTGGAATATGATTTACAGGCAAAACTTGCAATGTTTTCTTTGTTAAGACTTGCATGGGTCTTCCTGACAAAGGAATGGCAATCTTTGTTCAAAAGTTTGGATAATGGACCATAACAACCAACATCTAGGGGCTGAAGTAAGAGGCTTGTATGCGCAGGTAGAACAAAGTGTACTATCCCCTTTCTTTGGCCCACTGGATCAGAGAGATGTTAATGTGCGATTTATGGCCGTCATATAGTACAATTACCCTTTGAGAAGGACTTAGACCTTGGATATATTTAACAAAATGTGTTTTAATGTATTTGTCAAATATTTCAGAGTTAAACCACCCCGACTTGCTAACAGTGCCAAACAAAAGCAAGTGGTAAAGGTAAAGCAACCAAACGCTCTGTTGTTAAAAAAGAAAACTTTTGTGTCCCCAGCGCAATAAATATGAGTCCTGTAGCGGGTCCGTCAGCTTACTGTGTAAGCAGTGTAGAGAGTGTAGAAAGTGATGAAAGTGGTACCGATTTTTATGTCTTGTGTGTGGGCAATTTTCACCAGATGCATTTAAACAGTCCACATCCGTTATGTTCCTATTTAAGTGGGGAGAGTTTATGGAAGAAGGTTGTGGCCACTGGACCCACTTGAGATTTTGTTGTGATGTCAACGTACTTAGACGTCACAGTGTATTTAAATGTCCGTGTCACGGTCGACCTTGTGTTGAGGATTGAAATGCTGAATGTACTGCTGTTTTGTTGTCTAGGATAACTACATTTTATTTGATGAATTTCTATGTGATGCAAATAAATCACTTAAATGTTAGTAATTATACGTTTTAATCAACTTACCCCCCATTAATTGTCTTTTATAAGTATTTAATCAGGTAAAAACATAAAAATATTGCATAAAACTGGAGATACAAACGTGTGTGGTTACTCGAGTAATGAGTCGTGCAAAAACCGATGCCATTCACTCGGAAGTAGTAACAATGGTGGACGTTGGGTTAAAATCAATAACGGAGCAATGGTGTTGATTTTTTTCGTACCTAAGTTAAGTTAGAGTTTGGATTGTTTGTTTTAGTTAATAAAATAGTTTCAACATTGACTGATACTGCTCCG
Source organism: Cyrtodaria siliqua (assembly GCA_037043455.1). Taxonomy (NCBI): domain Eukaryota; kingdom Metazoa; phylum Mollusca; class Bivalvia; order Adapedonta; family Hiatellidae; genus Cyrtodaria; species Cyrtodaria siliqua. The sequence goes on from JAWPHD010011077.1 coordinate 85,330, forward strand.
ATATATAACGCGCTTTAAATCGTAAAATGTGCGAAAACTAAGAGACCGAGGATATGTATACGTATTTCGGAAAATGTTACCTTTAGACGGTTTTGAATGGCTTATGTATGTTTTATAAATTTCCTTTGGAGGGGTAGGCAGAGGGGTAGAATCCCCCCAAATTCATGTTCATTTTATCATTGTTTGTTCATGTTCATTAAAGGTCATCATGATCCCTGCATTGTTTCAGGTGCCATCTCGCTCACATCAAAAGAGCAGTGGCAGATTAACAATAAACGTGGCTCCAGCGTAAATGGAGTTTCTACGATAGTATTTACAGCAGCTCTGCAGTTCAGGGTGAGAAGATTCTAGGCCCGTATTCCATATTTTATCTCGATGTACATGGAGGACGAGCCTGGCATGTTCATGCCTGTTAGGCGCCATATAACCTTTCAGGTGTTGGTGCGCCTTAAAACCAATCAATTCAATTATAGAGAATTTCTTACATGATGGACAGTTTCGTGTCGAATGGGTTCAAACTCTCCGACATGCATGAACAGGAGATGGGTGTGCCACAGGGCAGCATACTCTCTGTCACCCTTTTTAATATAAAAATTAACAGTATAGTTAAAAGCATCAATCCTGTGTGGATTGTTCTCTGTATGTTGACGACTTTGTTATATGTTATCGTGTGTTGGTGTGCCTTAAAACCCAATTCAATTCAATTCGGGGAAAAAACAAACAAGAACGATTAATTTTTTACCCATTCTAGAGGCAAGTTTAAATGTAACAAACTGACGTTGATTTATGACGTCATAACAAATAGTTGATGTTGACGTCATTTGCGGAGAATGTTCAACAAAGCCAAGCATACCGACCTGCTCAAATTGAAAGTGCTCGTTTTCATGTTGTTCAGTAGACCATCTAGTGAAGGATTTTCTTTATTATTGACCCGGAGTTAAATTAGGCCTACCTCCGCTCGTGTAGCATTTTGATTGTCACCAGGCGCGTAGCCATGCGGAAGCTCGGAGAGTCCACGTCAGTTTTCCTGATACAATAGTGATACAACAGAAGCCCGAGCATGTCCGCCGGCCCGCTCAAATCAATTTAGGCTTCCATTTTGTTGAAGATCTGGCTAAACCACTAGGCACTCGATGGTCACTCGAGCAAGTTTTACATGGTTGGGTCTTATGTGCGCACATTTTAAACTTTGAAACAATACTGTATTCTGCGAGTGCGAGGTCGAATGATTCATCCGATAAATAGAGAACATTATGTCAGTGCCTTTTAGTTTTACTATCAAGTTGCTTAAGCGAGGCTTACCCAGTAGACAACAAAGAAAGCCTAATAAGCTTGATACAGTAGTAAAAGTGACTGACATAATATTCTATTTATTATGTAGATCATCCACATTTTCTGCATGAATTACTATTATTATCTATTTCGCATAATGATACGCTTATCAAGGACGCCACACCAGGCCCGTAGCCAGGTTTTTGAAAAGGGGGGTGCGAATTGAGCCACGAAGTGGCGATGGGGGTAGGGGCGGGGGGGTAGGTGCGGGAGGGGGTGTCCCCCTCCTGCAGGTGGGGGGTCCTCCCACTAGAAAATTTTGAAATTTAAACGGTAAATCATGCATTCTGGTCACTTTTATATCTATATTTAGGGACAGAAGCTATAGAGCATTTTTTGTATGAAATTTCACTTTTATTGGCCTTACCTCAATACATGCAGTTTTTTGAAAAGTGGGGTGCGGATTTCGCCGCAACGCGGCGAATTGAGCCACTAAGTGGCGATGGGTGTAGGTGCGGGAGGGGGTGTCCCCCTCCTGCAGGTGGGGGGTTAGGGGGTCCTCCCC